>JAASAO010001732.1:0-22572 GCA_017311375.1 Mytilus coruscus | reverse complement strand
AGCAAATATTTAATACCCAATCTCCATGTTACATTATCCCCATCTGATACAAACATCCCCATTAACTATGCAGGATAACAAAAGCTGAAACGCCTGGGTAGCAATATTTAAAACCCAATATCCATGTTATATTTTCCCTATCTCATACAACCATCCCCTTGAGGGGGTACATAACACATAAGAAAAGATAATTCTTACTCATAGTCTGTTTCATTGAAGCGTTTTAAAATCACATGCAATATGCAAGAACTTCAAAGATCCTGATCAGAATGTTTACATTTTTGCTAAGAGCAGATGTACACCTATTGTTATTCATTTAATCTATTAATCCCAACACATTTTCCAAAAATAAATGTTCAAAGAGACAAAAGAGGAGATTTCAAAGTAAAATAAATTTACCAAAGAAAACCAGAAGGTCAGATTTTTTTCAAAGTGGCAAATGAAGGGAAACAGAAAGGACCATAACTGTTTTCGTTTTTTGACCTAGGCCTTACAGTTAAATATAATATAATAAAGTATAAAAAAGGAAAAAGTCTAACAATAAAATTATAACTAAATAAACTAAGGACAATTAGGCTTCTATTCGTACCAAATTGATTAAAATCAAACCAGAATTGAATCCACGATACTTTTTCTTGAAAACCGTAGTTTTTAATGAAATACACTTAGTAGTGTAAAATTGTAATTTATACATGACATGTGTATTTGTGTGTTGAAAAACGCTGGCATTTTGTTTTTAGTCGAAGGGGACTTTATGTTTGCAGTCCGTCCGTCCGTCTGTCTGTCCATCCGTCATTCCGGCAAATCAGTTTTCCACACTTTTTTAGTCATGCTTGAAGATATTGATTTGATATTTGGTGTATAGTTTTATCATGACAAGTTACAGATCAAGTTTAAATTGTGTTCCTGTCTGATGATTTTGTGCAGAGTTATGGTCCTTTGACTTAGATAATTCACTACAATAATTAGTTTTCCGCACGTTTTTTGTCATTCATGAAGATATTGATTTGATAATTGGTATATAGTTTTATGATGACGAGTTACAGTTCAAGTTTAAATTGTGTTCCTGTCTGATGATTTTGTGTATAATTATGGTCATTGGACATAAATATTCAATGAGAGAAAAACAAGAAAAATTAAACGACAGATTTTTTGGGGGGGGTATAGTGTTGGGTACCCCCTCAACTTGGAAATGAAAAGAAAATTACCTCAACAGTGTATAAAAACATATTAAACGGTACTTTTTTCCTTCTTGTTCTGAAAGCAATAAATACAGTTAAAGTATCTTCATGATCTTGTAAAGGTATTACAGTAGTTTCATTATTAATACTTGATGGTGATATATATACATGTAGCATGTGAAATAGATGAAGATCTAGGTATTTCAATTACAGCACATTTTAAGTCCTATCTATAATACTTTTTTTGTCCAATTTGTTAGCCGGCATGGGGTAAAAACGACGAATCAAAGAATTCAACTTTATATTAACTAATATAGGACAATGGTGTTGATTAAAATTACACCATTCCTGGTCCTTTGTTTTCCACATAATTAATATTTCTAATAATTAACAAGTTCCGTGTCGAGTCCGATACCGATACAAAAGTATATCTCACCTGTTACCTACTCTGTACGTTCCGCCCTTTCAGGCGAACCACCAAAAGGTGTATTTGGGATTTGCTATATACACGGGTCATAATCACACATGAACTTCGTCATTATACAGGGATTAACACTACTAAATTCAATCATTGTCACATGAAGTTTCCGGTTGTAGTAAGAAAACCAGGACGGGTTCAAACAGAAAGATTTTGAAAGAAGAGAAAACTGTGCACCTTATAATCAGCACGACTTTATCAGATGATGAATTATGAATACTAAAAATCCAAGTTTAAAATAAGGCGTAGATACTTTAGTTCAGTCACGGATCCGCGATGTCGCGGGTGTGTTCTAGTAAAATATAAAAATGTTGTAAAATTTGAAATGATTTTTATTTTTATTACGTTATCTCAGTGTTGATATTTTATTTGCTAATAAGCAATGTTGCTTTCGACTTTAGATTTATTGTATTCAAGGACCTTTTGTCTGATTTTAAAAATATAATTTGAATTGTACAAATATTTGAATTAGCTCTCGCCGCGATATAGCCTTTTTGCGCTAAGGCGGCGTAAAGAAAACATCAATCAATCAAGTCCTCCTCCTACAAATGTCTCTTTAGGACTAGACGTTTTATTTTTTACCTGTATTCCACCAAACATGTTTTCATTTCTTCGAACATGCCTGCATACAGATTCCAGCAGTTCAAGAATTTTTCTGGACAACATACTAATTTCATCAATCATTAAACACTCTGTTTGCTGGATCCTCAATTTAGCAGCAGCAAATCGGTCATCATGGTCATATAATTCCTTCATTTGGTCTATGATGTACCGCCCATCCAAAATACCAGACCAGTGATGCAGGGTAGTTGCCTCAAATCCCAGCTGTGTGCTGGCCATACCTGTAGTGGCAGTAACTGCAACCCTTTTGTAGTGTTTTAGTTTCATTTCATTAATGATACTTCTACAAGATATAAAATTGTAAAAAGAAACATTTACATCAATGTAAGGGAGGGGATCTGCTTCAAAAACAATAACAAATTGATCTAACACTTTCAATTATTCCTCTGCAAATGGGGCACTTCTTTCCATGATCCTCTATCTAAAGCCCACACACAAGGCACAAGCCGTGAACACATGGCTATATGACAGCATCTATTTCTCTATCAGCGAAAATAACGCACTTCCAGAAAATTGCCTTTTAATTGTAGCCAACAAAAGACACAAATCAATAAAATTTAACAAGATTTATTATACACAAGTTTACAAGAAGTTTTACACAAAAGAAATGTCAACTTAACTGTCAAAATATATGTCTGATCTTTTGTCTTTTCTTTATCCGGAAATCTCGGAATCCACGCAGAATATTACGTCCAATAGATCACAATCTAGTAAGTTGAAGTTTGTAAATAAAAATGTCAATCCATCTGCTGATAATATTAATGTAAATCGATGTCTAAGTCTATGTCTAACTTTAGGGTCTGCATATATATATACGCACGAGACAGATTGTCACGCTGACATCAGTCCGTAGTGATTCCCTCAAGGAACATCGCGGATTAATTTAAAAATAGTTCGTATACTCTTATGGCTGAAGGTACAAAAGTAAAGTTTCTTTCACTTTCACTTTCAACTTTGGAGCAACACTATAAACAGCATATATATAAATGGTACTGTATGACTGGAATATGAATAATGAAATTTAAAACAAATATTTATTCAAACATGTGTATAATCTGATTGTCTTCAAACGTCAATATTATTTGACAGTATAGCACAGGTTTGGTATCAAAATGCTGTCGATATAAGGGTAAAAGGGGGGTACTTGCACGACCATGACGTGTTTTCACGTTGAACCTGATATAATTTCAGTCAAGATGAACGTGAACTCTGTGTCTGATTCAATGTCTTTCAGCCACTATACATCTCACTATACTCTTTATTTCTAATTAAGTACCAAAGCCCTTTCCACTATAACAAAATATATAGACTAAAAAATCCTTGGAGATCCAAGACAAGTAGCAACTTTATTTGAAAAGTACAAAGTATGCAACATAATAACTTGCAAATGATGAGCACGAGTTAATCGAGTCAACAGCCGCATAAGGATATATGATTTTTTGTTTTTTTTTGTTGATTCAAATATTCTATTTTCTAATATTCATACTACATAAATATCACTGATTTTTACTGACTCTGATACAACCCTTCACTTTACTATCTCTACTAATGAACACTAATGATATCCTATCCTAGGGATATGTCCTACTGGGGATGTCTTATATAATGATGTCAAGGGAATAGTTTTGTATGATAGTGCCCTAGGGGAGGTATTTATATAATGATTCCAAGGAAAATGTTTTTATTTAATGATACCCTAGGGTGTCTTCTTTAATGATGTCCAGGGGATGTCTTTATAATAATGGCCAGGGGTATTTCTTTCTATAATGATGCCCAGTGGAATGCTTATTATAATGATACAATAAAAATGTCTTTTAAAATGATGCCCTAGGGATGTCTTATAATGATGCCCATGTGGTGTCTTTTGTAATGATGACAAGGGGAAGACTTTATAGTAATGCCCAGGGAATTTTCTTTATATATAATGATGCCCAGGGAATCTCGTTTATAATGATTACCAGTTGAATGTTTTAATGTAATGATACCCTAAAAAATGTCTTTAACAATGATGCCCTTGGGGATGTCTTTTATAATAATGCCTGGAGGGATGTCTTTTATAATAATGCCCAGGGATGTCTTTTTATAATGGTGGCTAGGGGATGTCTTTTATTATAATGCCCAGGCAAAATTTATTTATATAATAACGCCCTATGAGATGTCTTCTATTAATGATGCCCTAGGGAATGTCTTATATTATGATGCCTATGGGGAATGTCTATATAATGATTCCCAGGGAATGGTTTTATATAATAATGCCCTTGTGAGATGTCTTAATATAATGATGCCCAGGAAATGTCCTGATATAATGGCACCCTAGGGAATGTCTCCTTATAATGATGCCCAGGGGATGTTTTCATATTAGGATGCTTTATTGGATGTCTTTTAAAATGATACCCAGGGCTGTCTTCTTATAATGTTGTCTCTATTATCTACTGTTCTTACAAATAAGTTATTTTGTATTTGGTACATTGCTGTGAAATTTAATGTTTTAAGAAATAGGTTAATGCTACAATTTTCAGTTTGGATTACATACAGATGGTCACCACAGTCCATAACTTTTTCAAATCAACTTGGATTTTCATTAAACATAACTGCTATCTTTATTATATACTGTTCTTACAAATAAAAAGTTATTTGATATTTGGTTCATTGCTGTGAAATTTAATGTTCTAAGAAATAGGTAAGAAAAGCTACAATTTTCAGCTCATATCAAATACCGATGGTCACCTTTAATAAACTTTATCACAGAGATATGTCTCGCCTTTTTGTAATTTCGATAATGCAAATGTTGAAATTAAAATAGCAATACTTTAACATGTAAGTTATGCAAATATTCAAAGTCAATGAACCATGACTGAAGGTACATGGCTAAACAATCTCCATGGAAATGAGATGTGCCAATGCTAATACAACTGCATACCAAATACCATTGACTTATCATAAGATGTTCCCTTTAAATAAACCTAAACACAAACATTAACTTGTAAACTATGTAAAAGTTTCAAAGTCAATGAACCATGATAAGGGGTTGGGGCTATATAATCTCCATGGAAACGAGACTTGCAAATGCCAATACATTTGCATACCAAATATCATTGACTTAACATAAGTAGTTCATCTTAAACTGACCTAATCATGAAAACTAAGCAACAGTTTCAAAGTCAATAGACCATGAATGAGGGGGCGGGGCCAAATAATCTCCATGGAAATGAGATATGCCAATGCTTATACAACTGCATACCAAATATCATTGACCTACCACTAGTGGTTCCCCATAAACTGACCTAATTACAAACTAATACATGTAAACTAAGCAAAGTTTCAAAGTCAATAGACCTTGACTGAGGGGGCAGGGCCAAATAATCTCCATGGTAATGAGATGTGCCAATGCTAATACAACTGCATACCAAATATCATTGACCTACCACTAGTGGTTCACCATGAACTAGACCTAATCACAAACTAATACATTGTTGACACCGACGCCGGAAACAGCATACCTATGTCTCGCTTTTGACTCCGTCAAGGCGAGACAACAGTATCCATACCTTTTTCAAATCAGCTTGGATTTTCATTAAACTTGACTGTTATCTCTATTATATATTGGTCTTACAATTTATAAAGTTATTTGGTATTTTAGTTATTGCTGTAAAATTTAATGTTTTTAGAAAAGGGTTTCAAAATGTAAAATTTTCAGTACAGATGGTCACCTTTCAAAATGTCCATAACTTTTTCAAACCAACTTGGATTTTACAAAACTTATCAACTATCTCAATTGTAAACTGTTATTGCAAATTACAAAGTTGTTTGGTATTTAGTTCATTGCTTGAAAAATTTTTTAAGAAATAGGTTACAAAAGCTACAATTTTCAGTTTGGATTAAGTACAGATAGTCACCTTTAAAAATTTCCATAACTTTTTCAAATCAACTTAGATTTTCATTAAACTTGACTGTTATATCTATTATATATTGGTCTTACAAATTACAAAGTTATTAGATTTCAGTTATTGCTGTAAAATTTAATGTTTTCGGAAAAGGGTTTCAATCTAAAATTTTCAGTTTGGATTAAGTATAGATGGTCACCTTTAAAATGTCCATAATTTTTCAAATCAACTTGGATTTTCACAAAACTTGGTAGCTATCTCAATTATAAACTATTATTACAAATTACAAAGTTATTTGGTATTTGGTTCATTGGTTGATTTTTTTAAATAGGTTTTAAAAGCTACAATTTTCAGTTTTGATTAAGTACAGATGGTTACCTTTAAAATTTCCATAAATTTTCAAATCAACTTTGATTTCCATAAAATTTTACATTTATTTCCATTATAACTATTCTTACTAATTGCAAAGTTTTTAATTCAGTTTTATTGCTTCAGATTTTATGTTTTTGAAACTAATAGCCTTTTCAGTGGAAAAATGCAGATATTCAACTTTGATCATTTCTATTAAGTTCATTTTGTTTTAGAAAACATATGAAATCAATGTATCCAGTGTACTGCATTGTACTGCTAAGGTATAAAATTTATAAATATTTCACAAAGGTTAAAATTATTATCAATTTGTATTTAAAACTCCAACCTTAAATATTACGATCACAGTGATGCCACATTTTCACTATACCTTGCATTTTTAAGTGTGCCTTTCAATATAAGGAAAAAGGAACATCCATTGTAAATATTGTTGTTGGTTTCTCAAAAGTTATAAAATTGTTGTTTTCCGTGTTACATATTTTTTTATTTTGAAAATACATTAATATCATAAATTGTTATTTTTACTTTAAGTGTTGTGTGCCTTATAATGATGCACAGTGGAATGTTACCCTATAAAATATTTTATAATGATGCCCAGGGATGTCTTCTTATAATGATGCCCATGGGGTTGTCTTTTATATTGATGCCCAGGGGTGTTTTCTTATAGGGATACCCGATGGGATGTCTTTTAAAATGACACCCAGGGGCTGTCTTCTTATCATGATGATCTAGGCAATGTTTTCTTATAAGGAAGCCCAGGAGGTTGTCTTCTTATAATGATATCAAGGAGGATGTCTTCTCATAATGATGCCTAGGAGGATGTCTTCTTATAATGATTTCTAGGGATGTCTGTATAAGTTGCCCAAGGAAAATGTCTTTATATAATAATGCCCTAGGTGAATGTCTTGTATAATGATGCCTAGGGAATGTCTTATTAGACCCCTACCAACGAAGTTGAAGGGGACTTTAGGTTTGCACTCTTTCCGTACGTCCGTCCATCCGTCTGTCTGTCCGTCCGGCAAATCAGCTTTCTACACTTTTGTGTCATGCTTGAAGATATTGGTTTGATATTTGGTATATAGTATAACCATGACAAGTTACAGATCAAGTTTTAATTTTGTTCTGGTCTGATGATTTTTGCAGATTTATGGCCCATGGACTTAGAAAATCACATAAGTAATCTGTTTTCAATACTTTTTCGTCATGCTTGAAGGTATTGACTTCATATTTGCCATATAGTTTAACCATGACAAGTTATAGATCAAGTTTGAATTTTGTTCCGGTCTGATGATTTTTGCAGTGTTGTGGTCTTGTACTTAGAAACTTGATGCAAGGAATAAATTATCCACTTTTTTATGTCATACTTAAAGATTTTGATTTGATATTTGGTTTATAGTTTTATCATTACAAGTTACAGATCAAATTTAAATTTTGTTCTGATTTGATAATATTTCGCAGAGTTCTGTGATCCTTAGACCTAGAAAATCAAACAATTAATCAATTTTCTGCTCTTTTTTAGTCATGCTTGACTACCGTTATATTGATTTGATATTTTGGTATCTATAGTTTTAACATGACAATTTACACATCAAGTACCAATTTTGTTTTCGGGAACAAATAATTTTAACTGTTAGGGGACTATTTATTGCCATGCAATACTCTCAGAATGCTGGATACTATCCATGCTGGTATGTGTCCACACTTGTATAATAATGTCATAGGGAATGTCTTGTATAATGATGCCTTAGGATAATGTCTTATAATGATACCTTGGGGATGGCTTTACATAAACATGCCCTAGGGGCATGTCTATATAGTGTACCCATTGGAATGTCTTAATGTAATGTTATCTTAAAAAATTCCTTTATAATGATTTCCAAGGGATGTGTTCTTCTAATGATGCCAAGGGGTGTCGTGTATAATGATTCCCAGTCAAATTTCTTAATGTAATGATAGTTTTAAAAATGTCCTGTTTAATGATGCCTTAGGGGTGTCTTTTTTTATTATGATGCTCAGGAAAAATTATTTATAGAATGATGCCTTAGAGAATATCTAATATATTGATGTCTTAGAGGAATATCTAATATATTGATACCCAGGGAACGTCTTTTATAATTATTCCTTGGGAATGTCTACATAATGATGCCCCTCCCCAAGGGTGACTGGGGTATAGAAATATGGTCACCATTGGTCTTCCTCCGACCGGCGGTAAAACCCTCGCTAAAGTGGGGCGTCCGTTTAGCTGTGCGGGATGTACAAGTTCGCAGTCACGTCTGGACAGAATGGGGACGTTAAATCCGATGCCTCGTGTGAAGAGAGTGCCAAGTTCTTTGCACGTTAAAACCCTTGCAACAACTCTTTGAGGGTCCGTAGGTGGCCTGTTGCAAGGCTAAATTTCTGTCCTTATCCAATATACCTCATTTTCCCGTGGCAGTCCAAACTTCCCGACCTTCGTCCCGGACGGCCTCTATTACAGGACCTACCTATTGTATTTATTGGTAACTTGTTCTCGTCCTGAACATGCATTAAATATTTGCCACTGGACGTTAAGCAACCAACAATCAATCAATCAAATGATGCCCTGGGGAATGTCTTATATAATGATGCCTAGGGTATGTCTATATAATGATTCCTAAGGGAATGTCTTATATAATGATGCCCTAGGGAATGTCTTATATAATGATGCCTTAGGGACTGTCTAATTATTCCCAGGGAATGGCTTTATATAATAATGCCTTAAGGGACGTCTTTATATAATGAGGCCCAGGAAATGTCCTTGTATAATGGTGCCCTAGAGGAATGTCTTATATCATGATGCCCAGGGGATGGCTTTATATAAAGATGCCCTGGGGCATGTTTATATAATAGTTCTCGGGGAATGTTTTATATATTGATGCCCAAGGATTTTTTTCTTATAATGATGCCCAGTGGAATGTCTTAATGTAATATTACCCTAAAATGTCCTTTATAATTATAATGATGTCTCCTTATAATGATGCCCAGTCGAATTTCTTAATGTAATAATACTCTACAAAATGTCTTGTTTAATGATGCCCTAGGGAGATCTTTTATAATGATGCACAGGGAAAAATTATTTATAGAATGATGCCCAAGGAATGTCTTCTATGATTGATTGTTGATTGTTGGTTTTTAACGTCCAGTGGCAAATATTTCATGCATATTCAGGACGAGAACAAATTAACAATAACTACAATAGGTAGGTTCTGTAATAGAGGCGTCTGGGATTGAGGTCGGAGAAATTTAGACTGTCATGGGAAATGATGGTATATTGGATAGGGACAGAAATTTAGCCTTGCAACAGATCACCTACGGACCCCTCAAAGAGTTGTTGCAGGGTTCTTAACGTGCAAAGAGCGTGGCACTCTCTTTACACGAGGCATCGGATTTAACGTCCCCATTCTGACCTGACCGGACGTGGCTGCAAATTTATACATCCCGAACAGCCAAACGGACGCCCCACTTTGGCGAGGGTTTTATCGCCGGTCGGAGGAAGACCGATGGTGACCATACTTATTCCCCAGTCACCCTTGGGGTGGAATGTCTAATATATTGATGTCTTAGTGGAATGTCTCATATAATGATGCCCAGGGAATGTCTTTTATAATCATTCCCTAGTTAAATATCTACACAATGATGCCCCGGGAATGTCTCTTAAAATAATGCCCTGGAAGAATGTCTGATTTAATGATGCCTTAGGGGAATGTCTATATAATGATGCCACAGGAATGTCTTATTTAGTAATGCCCGGGCAAAATTTCTTTATATAATGATGCCCTAGGAGATGTCTTCTTATAATGATGCCCTGGGGAATGTCTTATATAATGATGCCTAAGGGAATGTCTATATAATGATTCCCAGGAAATTACTTTATATAATAATGCCCTATGGGAATGTCTTGTGTATTGATCCCCAGGGCTTGGCTTTACAAAAGATGCCCAATGGGCATGTCTATATATTAATTTTCATGTGAATGATTTAATATAGTGATGCCCAGGGAATGTCTTTAAAATGATGCCCTGGGGAATGTCTTATATAATGATGCCCTTGGGGAATGTCTATATAATGATTCCCATGGAATTGCTTTATATAATAATGCCATAGGAGAATGTCTTATATAATAATCCCAGGGCTTGGCTTTACATAAAGGTGCCCTAGGGCATGTCTATATATTAATTCTAAGGGAATGTTTTATATATTGAAGCCCAAGGAATGCCTCCTAATAATGATGCCCAGTGGAATATCTGAATGTTATGTAACCCTAAAAATGTTCTTTATTATGAGTCCAAGGGAAATATCTTATATAATGATGCCCAGTCGAATTTCTTAATGTAATGATACCCTACAAAAATGTCTTATAATGATAACCAGGGAATGTCTAATATATTGATGTCTTATGGGAATGTCTTATACAGTAATGCCGGGGAAAATCTCATTATCAAATCTGATGCCTCGTGTAAAGAGAGTGCCACGCTCTTTGCACGTTGAGAACCCTGCAACAACTCTTTGAGGGGTCCGTAGGTGACCTGTTGCAAGGCTAAATTTCTGTCCCTATCCAATATACCCTCATTTCCCGTGGTAGTCTAAATTTCTCCGACCTCAATCCCAAACGCCTCTATTACAGAACCTACCTATTGTATTTATTGTTAACTTGTTCTCGTCCTGAATATGCATGAAATATTTGCCACTGGACGTTAAGCAACCAACAATCAATCAATCAATCAGACTCGACGGCGTTATCTACAAAATGTAACTACTTAAAAGCTGCTATTCTTACATTTCTAGTTTTTAATATATATTAAAAAATTTGTTGCTAAACTTATTTACTAATATTTCAAAGGGGAAACATGACTGTCATATATAGATCCAGTATTATTTGTCCTGGGTCTTCATTCTGGCCCATTCAAGACAGAAAAGGAGTATATAAGTGAAACAGTTTATTGAATTAAATGCAAAGCATTTGAAAACAATACAGATATAATATTATTACACAAATAAGATCACTACAGATATGAGACGGACAGTTATTCGAAAAAGTATAGATAGATCTGAGCGTCTTTGTTTAAATTGCTCACTTGGTTATGTTTAGGACGAGCTTAATATTTTATTAAAATGTCCACTATATGATATCAAAAGGGAGATTTTTAAATTAGTTTCTAACATTTGTTAGAATTTTAAAACCTGATTAAATCTTCAAAATGTATTGTTCTCGACACAAGAAAATGTGTCTCCTTTGGAAAAAATGGGCTGTTATATTGGCGAGTGTTTTGAATAAGGAAATCAGGTCTGAATATTGATTATAATTTTATAACGAAAGCATGTACATGCATAATGTTATTCTGTTATGTAATTGTGCATTTAAATGGTTGATGGCTCTGATTCTAGACCGATGCTAATATACTAAATATATATATACAAGTCTAAATTGAAAACAACGTTCAAACCCATGATTGCTTTGATAAAACCGCAATTTTATACGTGTGCATGTAAAACAAATGTCTTGGTCGAGGGTCAAAATACAGCACAAACAAAAATTTGCAAAAGATCTAAAAGTGAATTTAATACCACACAGAAAACAATAAACTTGCGGAAAAGATGGTATATCGCAAACACGAGGTGCAAAATTTGTACACCATATCCGGATTTCGACAATTAATGTTTCTTCAGTGATGTTAGGAATCGAAACGGTATTTGGAAGGCCATATAATTTACCTCAATTTAGGATAGACTCTTGAATTTTAAAGAGTCTAAATAGGATGAACGGATCATATAAACCCGAAGGAAAATATAATACAAGCCCAAACGAAAAATTATAAACAAGTCTAAATTGTATATATTTGCAAGTCTAAATTGAAAACAACGTTCAGACCTATGATTGCGTTGGATAAAACCGCAATTTTTATACGTAGGCATTCAAAATAAATTTCTTAGTAGAGGGTCTAAATACAGCACAAACAACAATTTCCAAAAGACCTAAAAGTGAAAAGTATATTTTAACAAAACGCATTTGACTAGCAGGTCGAACAACGGATGTTCTTAAACCCTGCTGACTGCCATTGGCGATTGCCAAATAAACGGATCACCAGATGTAACAAAATGGATCTTAACTTTTAACTTAATACCAAACAGAAAGCAATAAACTTGGGGAAAAGATGGTATACTGCAAACAAAAGGTGCAAAAGTTACACCATATCCGGATTTCGAAAATTAATGTCTCTTCAGTGATGTTAGGAATCGAAACGGTATTTTGAAGGCCATATAATTTACCTCAATTTAGGATTGATTGATTGTTGGTTGCTTAACGTCCAGTGGCAAACATTTCATGCATATTCAGGACGAGAACAAATTAACAATAAATACAATAGGTAGGTTCTGTAAGAGGGCGTCCGGGATTAAGGTCGGAGAAATTTAGACTGCCACGGGAAATGAGGGTATATTGGATAGGGACAGAAATTTAGCCTTGCAACAGGTCACCTACGGACCCCTCAAAGAGTTGTTGCAAGGGTTCTTAACGTGCAAAGAGCGTGGCACTCTTTTACACGAGGCATCGGATTTAACGTCCCATTCTGACCGGACGTGGCTGCAAATTTGTACATCCCACACAGCCAAACGGACGCCCCACTTTAGCAAGGGTTTTACTGCCGGTCAGAGGAAGACCAATGGTGACCATACTTCTATTCCCCAGTCACCCTTGGGGATTCCTCAATTTAGGATAGACTCTTGAATTTTGAAGAATCGAAATAGGATGAACGGATCATATAAACCCGAAGGCAAATATAATACAAGCCCAAACGAAAAATATAAACAAGTCTAACTTGAAAACAACGTTCAAACCTATGATTGCGTTGGATAAAACCGCAATTTTATACGTGTGCATGTAAAACAAATTTCTTGGTAGAGGGTCTTAATACAGCACAAACAACACTGTGATGTTTATTCTTTTAAGAAAATATTATGCCAACCAATTGTCACTGATTTCTATGCCCTTTATGGGCCCTGTCATTTAGGAAACAAAACTAATATATTCTATACAAAACAAATACATGACAGATACATGAGTCAATGTCTATTGCATGTAGCAAATTAATTTGTCGGTGTGTCCAGAAGCTGTCGGCGACAGGTCTTAACTCTAGGACGTCTAAGAGCTTCAACATTACAGCATGTCTCCTCTTTCCGGCACTCTGGATAGAAATGAAATGAACCACATACTGCCTAATAACGACTTTCACCCGTTGGCACACTTCTCTTGCCGTTTATACCGCACGAGGCAGCTTCTCAAAATCTGACATCTTTTGTGCATTCGAGACATGCATGGCTGTGATAAGGACATCGAACAAACGGTAGATCTTTTGGTCATTTGGAAAATGTTGCTCGGTAGAAGAAGAGTTGTTGATTGTATGTCTCCGTTTAGGAAGGTTTGTTATGTTTTGCTGCTGCTGCTGGATTGATTGATTGATTGTTGGTTGCTTAACGTCCAGTGGCAAATATTTCATGCATATTCAGGACGAGAACAAATTAACAATAAATACAATAGGTAGGTCCTGTAATAGAGGCCGTCCGGGATGAAGGTCGGGGAAATTTAGATCGCCACTGGAAAATGAGGGAAAATTGGATAAGGGCAGAAATTTTGCAACAGGCCACCTACGGACCCCTCAAAGAGTTGTTGCAAAGGTTCTAACGTGCAGAGAGCGTGACACTCTCTACACGAGGCATCGGATTTTACGTCCCCATTCTGACCGGACGTGGCTGCGTGCTTGATACATCCCGCACAGCGAAACGGACGCCCCACTTTGGCAAGGGTTTTACTGCCGGTCGGAAGAAGACCTGTAGTGACCATATTTCTATTCCCCAGTCACCCTTGGGGACGCTGCTGCTGGAGCCTGAGGGATAATATTCTGTGGAGCTGGTGCTACTGCTGGAGCCTGAGTGGTTAGTACCTCTGGAGCAGGTGGTGGCTGTTCCTCGTCTGATTACGGAGGACTCCCGGTTAAAATACATTGGCAGCTGTTGATTTCTGAAAATGAAATAACATGTTTGCTGACATGACCCTTATAGTTGTACAATTCACATTACACAATTCAACTAGGGTATATGAGCTGGGAGGAGGGAGACAATTTTTAGACGTATCCAAGTTGGACCATGAAACAGGATTGAACGATCTCATGGTGCTGCATTTTCACATAACAGGAACAGATGATTTGGACCAGAAGAGAGCGTGGCACTCTTTTAAAACTACCGGTCGAAAGAAGACTAATGGTGACCACATTTCTATTTCCTTACACCTTTAGGGACAGAAGAAATGAACAAGCAGACTTACCAAGCTCCGTTACCTGTGATGTAAAGTAAGGAACATTAGTTGTTTTCACATGATATTTCCCAATAGCAGTTCACCATATTAGCATAAACTATAACTTCTTTGAGCTGCGTTTTCATGAGTGTTTGTGAATTGACATTACTGAGGTTAATATTTAAGCGGAGAACAATTTCACAGTGTCCGATGAAGAAAAAAGTTGCCACTGGAAAATTTGAGTACTCCTTGTTTAACTTTTCAGTCCACTCTGCAAACGTTTTGACATGCTCTTGTAACATGGATGACTGTCTAAAACAAAATGGTCATAGCTTCATGAATTCGCTGGTCTTTAGAATTTTTGTGTTGGTGGGTTTTCTTTGAAGTTTGGAGATGATGTACCCAGAAATGTAGAATAAGACTGATTGAATTGAATCTGCCATTGTGCGATCTTGCTTGGTTGAGTTCTTATGGTAAAGTTGTGCACTGTTTTTACTAGAGACTTAAGTAGGGCATCTTGAAGAACTGATCAGAATAATTTTGCAGAAAGTTCACCTTCAAATTCAATGTTCTCAAATTCAGATGACACAATGGCAGATAACTTACTTTGGAATTTATCATCACCTGTTTTCTTGAGATGAGAAAAGTTTCTCAGATGTATTTAAGTCTGTATTACAGTCTGTCTCTACTTTTTAAATAAGTTTGAAAAAACAGGTGATAGTTCTGCTGACAGTTGTGCATTTGCTTGTTAATATGTAGAGTAATATTGGGTAATTACAAGAATACCTTTTCCATGCTTTGAACGGCTACTGTTTTGGAAAGGACTGCTCAATATGTTTTCTAATGATTGCTAGTAGGTAGTTTCAAAACCTTCGCAAGTTTTTCTTGAAAATACTGAACGACGTTTTTTGTTGTATTTTCTTTACTCCCATCTTTCCTGTGGGCTGAAACTAAAAACAAGAAACATTTATTACAATTTTTCTACATTTGACATTTATAATAGACTAATAGATCATTATTCCAGTTTCACAAGTGATACTGCCTTGACATTTTTTCATTTAAGTGAAAAACAGTAAAATGAACTTTAAAGTTTAACTTTTTGTTACTAAGACAGCGGGCGAGACAAAACACGTCTTCCAAAATTCAAAACCTGTGTCCATGACATCATAACACTAAATTATGAATTGATGTAGCTGAATACATTCTTATCTGGTCGACTGACTTTCAAAGCATGCACCATATATTCTTTTGCTTTTGGTTCTGCTGCATAAATTATCTCTTGCACCCCATATATCGCGTGCGGGTTAATTGCCCTTTGTCAGCTTCCTTAGAGTTTTTCGGCAGTTTTACCTTGAACCTTGAAGGTTCAGATTGAGTTGTTCGTGTGATTGCCTTTCACACGCACCTTTGTTGATCTCGTAGATTTTAGCAACGGGCGTTAGATATTTCATTAATTGTTTTAAATGTTTGGTATAGTTAAGAATTGTACCTGGTAAATAATATAAATCTTTCATTTTATATAAATCTTTCATCTTATGAAAAGCGCAACGATCGTCGAAAGTAATAGCTTCGGTTTCACGTTTGCGTTTTGCGATAACAATTTTGACCTAATCCTCTTCATTGATATGGTACATTATTCGAGTGATATTAAATTTTATGTGATGCATATATTTCCTCTTGCTTAGTATCAAAAACAGCTTCAAAATCATGCAAAATGTTATAACTTCTGTTCTTTGGTGGTACAGCTTACATTTTTACGCTTCATTTGGTAAGAATTAACTCTCAACTTATTGCTTGGATTTTTGCTGCATCTTGTGCGGTTTCAGACAAATAAATGCTTTTAACGTTTTACTTGAAGATTCAATATTGATTTCAGTTGATATTCTATAATTCTTTGGTGTTCTGTTGTTTTATGTTAGTCGAGGTCATTGTCTCTCTTACTTGAGACTATCTTCATCATCGTCATTTCATTGGCTATTTTTCTAGATAGTTTTAATTTGACTCTCAAATTTGATGTCTGTGGACGACGTTACTCTTTGACAAGTTGAAAGGATTTTCGTAATAAAGCGCCATCTTCATGAGTTATGATTCTATTCTAGTCTTCAAAAGGATAAAAGTATTTGCAAAAAATGTTTTCTGTGCTTACAACTAGAATAAATGTTTAATTACTACCATATTTTGTAACTCCTGACTGACAAATTTTGAATCTTCTCTAAACTCCGATTACGACTCTGTAAATGTCAATTTACATGGTGTGACAACTTTACCAAAATAGACTTATTGTTTACAACCACTGAAACGTCCAGAAGGGGCAACATTCTTGGAAGTATTCTTCTCCAGCTAAAGTAATTTTAAATGTTTGTCTGACATATTCCTTCTTCAATGCAAGCATTCTGGTACATATAAAAAATCGATGATTGCTTTTATTAGAACAGAATCACATAATTCCTGCAGCGTAAGTATAGCTTGCATTATTGCTATTGCATTTATTACCTAATTTTTACATCTGTGGTCCCATGAATATGTTTTATGAAATATTCATTTAAGTTGCAATAATTGCTTTAACAGACCCCAAGGGTGACTGTGGAATAGTAATATGATCACTTCAAGTCTTCTGCCGACCGGCAGTAAAACCTATGCCAAAGTGGGGCGTCCGTTTGGCATTGCGGGATGTACAAGTAGGCAGCCACATCCGTCCAGAATGAAGACGTTAAATCCGATGCCTCTTGTAGAGAGCGTGTCACGCTTTCTGCACGTTAATAACCCTTGTAACAACTATTTGAGGGTTCAGTAGGTGGCCTGATGCAAGGCAAACTTTCTGTTTCTTAGCTTTATAGCTTGTTGTTCGGTGAGAGCCAAGGCTCCGTGTTGAAGGCCGTACATTGACCTATAATGGTTTACTTTTATAAATTGTTATTTGATGGAGAGTTTTCTCATTGGCACTCATACCACATCTTCCTATATCTAGGAACAATAGAAATCATAAGAACATTTAATATATAAAGAAGAATTTTTGTAGTGTTATAACTTTTTCTCTTATTAAATTCAATATATTATTGCAAGATGTTTTTTCATTCATTTTGTCTCAAAACTGCAGCAGTTTGGAAATATTTGTTGTAAGATTTGTCTCTGGACAAGTAAAGCTGTAAATGTTACTTGTCCCGTAAAAGTTGCAAGAATAATTCTATATCTTTTATGAAATTGAACTTTGTCAAGTGATTTTTTTTTGTCCATTGAAAGTAAGATTTAAAAAAAATACTTGTCCATGTGTTTCAATGTACACTGTATGAGTCATGCAAGGCATTTCCACACCCCTCAACTATATTATTTCTTACCAGTTTCTATGTTTTTTAGATGATGAGCAGGAACCTGCATTTATTCAGACTGTGGAGGAAACTCACAGCAATCATGAAGAGACAGGTATATACTAAAAACAAACATATATATTAAACATTCTAATCAAATTACCTTAATGATTAACATGTGTCTATGAATTGTTATAAAGAATAACGCAGAAAAAGTAATAAATTTGTCTCAACTGAACAAAGTGTTATCATGTGTAACGATGTGTTCATTGTAAAGCGATTTATAAACAATTTCAGCAAAGTAACATCGGTTCTACACCCTGTCCCATATTTCACTGAGCAAGTTCTCATCTCCCTTGAAATATTCGGACCGGTGTATATTAATCATGCACATCCTCAGTAGCGCACTGCATGTATGATGGTCTGTGATGTTTCATCAATACCAATTTGTTTGTTGGGGTATGATATCTGAACGATTTACGGATCTATACTATTAAACAAGAAGACCTCATTTTGTGTGTCGCTTCTCTTCCTCCCACAATAAATTAATCATCATGCCTCTGTGTCCTATAGGTACCGTGCATAGTCGCATTTGTCATCCATTCTTATGACTATTCAGTTTGGGTTATTTTGGGAGAAAAACGAAAATAAAGGCGTCCGGATATTGATTCCGTATTCAAACCGACTTTTAAGTCAGATATGACTTCCGGTTTTAACATTGAGAACCAATCGTATAATAGATAACAAAAATGAAAAATAAACAAGCATTCTGTGAGTATTGCATGGCAATACATAGTCCCCTACCGGTTAAAAATTCATAACTTGGAACAAAATTCTATCTTGATCTATAACTTGTCATGGTGTAAACTATATAACAAATACATATATGTATCAAGTCAATATCTTCAAGCATGACGAAAAAAGTGTTTTAAAGTGATTATTTTAGTGAATTTTCTAAGTCCAAGGACCATAACTCTGCACAATATCAATAGACCGGAACAAAATTCGAACTTGATCTGTAACTTGTCATGATAAAACTATATACCAAATATCAAATCAATATTTTGAAGAATGACAAAAAAAGTGCGGAAAAGTGATTATTTTAGTGAATTTTCTAAGTCAAAGGACCATAACTCTGCACGAAATCATCAGACCGGAACAAAATTCGAACTTGATCTGTAACTTGTCATGATAAAACTATATACCAAATATCCAATCAATATTTTGAAGAATGACCAAAAAAGTGCGGAAAAGTGATTATTTTAGTGAATTTTCTAAGTCCAAGGACCATAACTCTGCACACAATCAATAGACCGGAACAATATTCGAACTTGATCTGTAATTTGTCATGATAAAACTATATACCAAATATCAAATCAATATTTTGAAGAATGACAAAAAAAAAAGTGCGGAAAACTGATTATTTTAGTGAATTTTCTAAGTCAAAGGACCATAACTCTGCATGAAATCATCAGACCGGAACAAAATTCGAACTTGATCTGTAACTTGTCATGATAAAACTATATACCAAATATAAAATCAATATCTTCAAGCATGAAGAAAAAGTGTGGAAAACTGATTTGCCGGACTGACGGATAGACAGACGGACGGAGTGTAACCTAAAGTCCCTTCGACTTCGTCGGTAGGGGACTAATAAGCCAATCAGGGCGTTGTCCATATCGTGGTTTTAGATCGTAAGAACCACTACTATTATACCTCCGTTTAAACTTACACATAATTTTCATAAGTACTCGGACGGGGACAGGACAATTATTTTCGCGTTTATCTGCATGTATACTATGATTAATATACTACTATAATATATAGAGACTGTCTATATAATGTAGCAGTGATCGCCATGGAGAAGAAACTTAGAATTAATAGTTAATAGAAAATTAAATACACTTTAATATTTATAATATAGATACGTATGTTCATAGTATACAGAAACGCGAAAATAATGGAATATAACAGAAAACAAAATAATAACGGACATAAAATCTTTTACAAAATTCATCCTAAAATAGTTAACATACTTTCAACCAAGCTTAAAATGCCCGCAATTTTGCTTTTAAGTCTAACAGGACTTCCGGATTTTAACTTGCACATAAATTTCATAAGAGTACTGGGGACAGGACAATAATTATCATCAGTCGCGTTGATATAGACTCTCTATATAATATAGCAGTGATCGCCTAGGAGAAGAAACTTGAATTTGATAGTTGATAGCAAATACACTTTAATTATAGTATATGTATGTTCTTAGTATACAGAAACGTGAAAATAATGGAATTTAACAGAAAAAAAATAACGGACTTTGGAAGCAAGGGAGAGGGCTTAAACTGTTTCAAGTACCTATGAATTTTGATACCTTTTCTGAAATTCTCCAGACATGAAATCTTTACAAAATTCTCCTTCTCTCGATTGTAATTAAATAGTTGACATATCATAGGTTTCTGAATAAATGTAGTCAATGAACTTGAAAGAGGTTGAATGAATTGAATTTATATACAATTAAAGATGTCTTGCTGTTGTGCAATACACTTTGCTGTTGCGCAATACTTAGTAAATCTGTTGTCAGACTATAGACAAATAAAATATTATTACTTGGAAACGTAAAAATCTAAAGGGAGCTTACAAAAATAGATATAAACAATTTACCAAAGTTTCAGAAAGCGTTTTTGAGTTATTTTTCGAAAACTAGAAAATTCCCCATTATGAAATGAATAAACCCCATTAATCGGAAACGTATAGTCTAAAATTTATAAAAATCAAAAGGAGCTTTGTCGATAGAACTAAACAATTCACCAAAGTTTCTTACAAATTGGTGAAATTGTTTTGAGTTTTGTCTGAAAACAGGAAAATACCCCTTTTTATTGAATAAAACCCCAAGACTCAGAACCTGTAAGTCGGAAATTCGTAAAAAATAGAGGAGCTCACGTCATAGATATAAACAATTCACCAAAGTTTCATGCATATTGACTAAAGTGTTTTTGAATTAATGTCCATCATGTTGACAATGGACGGTCAACAGTATACTATTATACGTCCTGTAAACGGGCGTAAAAAAGTACACTAAACTGTAGCCAACATAAGTACTAGGCCAGGATTTGAACTTGGAACCTCCTCAAACTGGGTTGAGGTGCTCTTCAAAATGAGCTACCTTGTAAACTATAAGGGTCAAAACTATCAATCCACAAAACTGACGAATTTGTCTTATATTTCAATGTCTTAAAGTGTCCAAAGTGAATTTGATTTATGTTCATGATTTCTCCAATATGAATATTTCTAAATGCAAAACCTTAAAAGACAAATAATTCAGCCATATTTTTATTTTTCTTCTTTCAGATGATGATCCAATGACCATTCCAGCTAAACAGATTGTTTCCTTTCTGGAGACCATTGTAAAGGTTTAAATCTATTACAAAATTATATTGGAATGATTGATCACTCTTTTTCTTATTGTGTTTTTATAAGTATGTCCATTTTCTTTTTCATTGAAAACAATTTGATCTAAGGTATGACATAAAATGTGTGATTTCATGAAGTGGGTACATGAAAACCTTCAAATTAAGAACCTTTGTTAAATTCTACAAAAGAAAGAGTGATTTTCTATTGCTGCAATTCACATCATCTCAAAAACTGAAAACTTAACAAAATAATTCTACACCATTTTTTAATACTTATCATTATTTTTGGTTAACCAGCCGAACTTTACAAATACTACTTTTTTTTAGAATGAAAGCCTGTTGTCAAAGAATTCTCATTTCCCCCTTGTGGTCCTTGAAGAATGTCTGGAGGTCCTCAACATTTATCTTTACTTTTGCATATTACCAACAACTTTTCAACAGTAGTCTTTGTGCCTGAAAAGTAATATATAAAAGTTAATAAACTTTATTCTAATTTTATTTTCCTTTATCCTTATTTACAGACCACCAGTTATCAAACCATACTGCACACACTGGCGACAAGAAACTTGCTGCAAGAAAAGTAATGGATAAACAGCTTTCAACAAGTTAGTCTTTTGTTTTAAAATGAGATTTCTGTTGATTGTTAAGAAAATGCATAGAAATAGCATGTATAGAAATTTATTTTTACACGATTGGGCTAAATAAAATATATTTATTGTTCCAGTTACCACACCGACCCTAGTTTAAACCCCCAACCCTAAAACCTTTTTTTGTCATTTCTGAAAAAAAAAATTGATCAAATTTTAAGGATTGTGAATTTTAAATAATTAAATTCATAGATTCCTGTCATCTGAATTTCATCAAAATATCCATTCTGAAATGCAACAATTCATAACAGAATGCAACAAAATTAACTAGAAACGCAGCATGGCTATTTATTTTCACAGTAACGCTTGAAAATGGTGAACTTCCTGAAGAGGCGTGTATAATACCGGAATCAATTTCGGTAAACACACGAT
>JAASAO010000890.1:0-42399 GCA_017311375.1 Mytilus coruscus | reverse complement strand
AAGACATGGTAAAAGAAGAAAAATGAGAAATGCATGACGTAATAAGCCTATGTCATTGGCGTTGCCTTGGAAAAAACTATTTATAGGTACATGTTAGCTGTCCCAAATTTTATATTAACCTTTCGTGAAGTTTCCCGCGGTGAATATAACGTTTTATCAAAGAAGATTCCATACCTTTTAGCCAACGAGAAAAGTCATATAATAAATAGTATTATTGCAAGCTGTGCATTTACAGTATGTATATATCGATTATATATTTTGGTCTGATCAACCCACAGTACTGTTACAACGGTAAACAGAAGAACAAAGACATACAACAACTATACAGAATATTGAGGTAACAATAAACTTGAATAACAGACTTGTGAAGTTGTAAATTGACCAAAAACTAGAAAAGTAAAGCAAGAATTCAAAGGAACCAGGACAAAAGCTTCCAATTACACACAATTCCTTACGATAGAAAACAAATATTTTAACAAAGACAACAGCTGACGTCATTTCTGTACTCGGCATACAAAAAAAAGATTGCAATGTTAAATAGTTTTGAATTCAATAAAATGTTAGGTACCGCTACTTGAAATAAGGCGATTAAATAATTTTATAATCTTTCCATTCAAAAGAAACCTATTACTAATATATGAATAATGACGAGGTTTTTGTTAAATAATTTTATTTGAATTATCGAATGAAATATATTTTGTATTCAATTTTAGGAAATCGGTCCTTGTCATTAAGTGAAAGATCTATATCAGGATAATATTTTATCGGTTTGTCAAGTATTATAATTGTTCTTTGTTATACGCCAATTGAAACTTAACAGGCACAATGTCAAATAACGTAAACATCTGTAGACATAAAAAATGAAAACAACACGTTATAAATTTCATGCGTCCGAAGCGCTTTTCTGGATTTACTTTCATCAGGAATGCGCAATGCCAAATATTTGAAAGCGAAAGATGTATAAGAACCGAAACAGTTGAAGAGCTATACGACCAAAAATGATTTAAAAATATCCAAATCCATCTAAGGTCAACTTTGCCTGAGGGAGTTGAAATCTTAGTTTCTAAATAATTCAAAATTCATAAACGAACAATTTTGGAAAGGTTTGTTATAACAAATCATGTAATTGTATCGGAACTCCATTTTCCCCAGGTAAAACGGACAAGTACGATGTTGGATGTTTTGTTTTGACCCCTAGCTTATTTGCTAGTGTTCTCAAATGTATCACATACAAATCTAAACAAGTCTAAATTGAAAACAACGTTTAAACCTATGATTGCGTTGGATAAAAACCGCAAATTTTATACCTGTGCATGTCAAACAAATTTCTTGGTAGAGAGGTCTAAATACAGCACAAACAACATTTTCCAAAAGACCAAAAAAGTGAAAAGTGAAAAGTATATTTTAACATTTGACTAACAGGTCGAACAACTGATGTTCTTAAACCCTGCTGACTGCCATTGACGATTGCCAAATAAATTGATCACGAGATGTAACATGGATCTTACACACAAATCTATATATACTTTCACTTCAAAGGAGAAGGTTCAGTAGGGTCGGATTTTGGCCTAAAATTTGAAATACATCTGATGAAAGATTTTTTACATTTTTTGAACACTTACAATAAGTGTCTACTTCAGTCGATTAAATTAGATTAGGTAGAAGATTTGAACTAATTTGGTCAATGAAGACACTCAAATTCAAGTTTAAATATAAAAAAATCTATCAAATATGACACAAAAAGTCACATTTTAGATGGTTTTTATCTAAAATAGAAGTAGCCGCATTCGTGTACAGTCTCAAACTTATATATGTTATGTATTTTCATCAAATACAAAATATATTTAAATATTAAGACTGAACACAAGTGCGGACACAAAAACGGTCTATTTAAAAAATTAGCACAAATGCTAAATTGGTGAAGATTCAGTAATTTTGCATGAATGAATGATGCTAATACCTGATGCATATACATTGTATTGTCATAAAACAGCCCATATTTATGTAACAAAAGTATTCTACTTTCCAATTATTAGCTAAAAATTAAACATTTTAAAAAAAATATACCAAATATATTGGTGATGAGAAAGTATCAAATGTTAAAAAGCCATTAACCAAAAACTAACACCAACCAGAGGATGAAAACCAGCTTGGAAATCATGATCATCGGCAGGATTACATTAGATTTAACCATACTTCAACTTTAGTCTTAAAGGTGGTTGGGGTGTCTTCCTCCATCTTGGATTTTAAAAAAGCAGATGACAATTGGTCTAGATCTTTAATGAAATGTGCACATTTTGAGAGTAGTATGTAATTCATGTCTAAGACTACTCATGTTATTATAGAAAATTATGTGTTTTATCATATTTACGGCTGTATTTTCTAAAAAAAAACACAATATTTTTGTTTGATTCCTTTTTTTTTTTCAACTTTGCCACATAAGGAGAGGTAGCTTAGATAGTAGAGGAGATAACTCAGATAAAGTAATTTTTATAATTGAAAGTGTTGTGAATTTACCTATTTTAATATGTAGCAAAAACAAGTCCGGTGACCCCATCATTTTCTTTTCTAATCTGAAAGCATGTTATAAGAGCACCTTCTCACATTTTATCTTAAAATTCTATGGTGCAGTTTTCTTTTTATCACACAAAATTGGATTTTCCATGCATAATCTATACAAAATCTGACAATTTTGCAGAACCTGTAGCGTGAAAAAAAGTCCGGTGACCCATACTTTTTATTATATTTTGGAAAAAAGCATAATAAAAACTACATTTTGACAAATTATTAAAAAAATCTATGGATTTTAATTAAGACCCCTTATCCACCTTTAGCGTTACTATGCATGAAATGTTTGACACTAGGCGTTTAGTAACATTTTCACATTGTTGAAGGCAGTACGGTTGCTTATAAATGTTTTTATCCACTTCATTTGAACTTTGCTGGATAGTTGTCTCATTGGCAATCATACCACATCTCTTTATTTATATAAGAAATAATTACTCCGTCCATTGCAAATATACCTGACGAAAATTTAGATACAAGAAACACATTTCGTGGGAAGTATTATCGGTATCATCATTTTAAGCTTTAATCTTACTGTTTGGCACTTTATATCGGTAGGATCTTCTTTCAAACTCTTGTAAAATGTTCTGATGCAAAATATTTCAACCATTGATAATTGTTAGTATTTATTGAACTTTCAGTCGTTGTTATACTATATTTAAAAAAAATTAATAACCAAGATACATGCAAACAAGTAAGATTTGTAATTACCTGCTGTTACGTTACAGGGTATGAAACCCAAGAGAAATAAAACTAAAAATGTAAATGTTGATTCCATATTATGTTTCACATCGTTTTTATTCCATATTATGTTTCACATCATTCTAATTTAGAACATATTTCCTTTCAAACAATTGATAAAATAGCACAATCACTTCCTGTTATTTATACAGTAAAGCAATTAATATAATCCCAATATTTCTATTGGTAATTAAACAATTGACCCTTCATCACTTTTTGATATAGCTGTTAGGATTATAAAAAACTTTTTTCATTGCGGAAATAATAATAAAAGAAAAGGATATAACGGCTGAATATATATACTTTTGCTAAACTTTAGAAACAATGATCTTTAAAATAAAAGTAATAAAGAATTTTTATAATATAAAATTATCAAAGATGACCCTTAAATTTCTATTTTAGGATATTTTCTATATTTCTGCGAAAGACGTTTTTTTTTTTTCTTTTTCTTTACCGGATACAACACATGCAACAGTTATTTTGAAATGTTTGATGAATAAAAAGAATGCATTTAAAATTTCGTATGCAATGTACCTTCATCCAAGTGAATGTTGTTGAACATTATCTACCGCGAGTTTCGAGATTCGATTGTTCGGTAATTGATCGAGGCAAACCAAAGACTTCTTCATGGTATTTGCTTGTTTTCTGATAGGCACATGTTTTTTTCCGATTAAGAGCAAGAGCAAGAGTAAATTGGTCTGATAAATTAAATGCACAGACTTCGTATTGTATAAACATGTTCAGAAAACGTAAGTTATATTATGGAAATGATTGAATATTGCATGTTTGCTGCACAATTTGCATTGTCTATAATAAAAGAGTTTTGACACTGACACTGACAGGGACAACACATCTTGTTGTTTGCGTATATCTATACTAGTGGTCTCAAAAACAAACAAAAAACTAGACAAAGTGATGCCCCCGCACTCCACTATGAAGTAACTGTACTATAACAAAGTCAATGCAGGACTTTCTTTGAGATATTATTGTGTCTGGGAGACACAGATGATGCCCCCGCAGATAGAAAGTGTGATTTCAAAATACAACAAAGTTCAACTATCTCTCAAAAGAGCAAATATTAATAAAAATCAAAACCCTGCCTACATGCACACCTTCAATATATGTACAAACAGCCAGCAAAGTGAAAACTTCCTAGCATTTAAACTGTAGGAGGAGTTATGTAGAATAACTATATACCCATAATGGGACGGACGGACGGACGGACAGGGGGAAACAATATGCTCCCAAACTTCTAGTTGCGGGGGCATGAAAAGATTCTTCTGAGCGAGGATTATAATGATAAACCTAGTAATACATAATACATTACAATGGGTTACTTTTGATTTTTAGTGCGAAATGATAAAAGAGTACTTTGAACCCTTGTGTGTATCACCACTCCAAAAACATTTCTAGTTTTTAAGCCTGTGATCTGCTTGATGCTCCTAATGAAGATAAATCCAATCATAAGTGAATTTGGATCGTTTTACATTCTCCAAATGTTTTTTGAGGGGCAGTGTCATTTTTTATTTAAGTCGTAACAACAAAATGAAAGGATTATAGATTCGTACAGTAGTAAGGAGGTAACAAAAAATGTTCACGTAAAAAACTCATTCACAATTCTACATTAAATCGCTTTTTCAGATGTAGATAACTGATTTATCTAAAATATTTCATAAGGAAAAAAAAAAAATCTAATCAGGCGATAAATTTTAATAAGATACAAAATTTCAAGAAGAGATGTGTGTTCGTGACCGAAGATTCAAAACTTTTCGTCACTTGAGTAAAGAGGGTGTACTGCTTTTGCTTTGTTTTTTGTTACTTTCGGAATTGAAATATGCCCTTATATCCAAAGTTTATACATGTTTGTTATATGAGACCGGAGTGTACGATGAAAACGATGTAATTGAAGCCAAGTTACCTCTTCAGCAATCTCACGACAGGTAGCAACTAAATACAAAAGGATTACAAGTTGAAATTTAAATATACAATAAACTTTAAAACTGCTGTAAATTGAATATACTATTGTTTTTTTTATAATAAGAATTAAAATTGTTTGTAACAGTGCAAATTCGTTTCAAGCAAAATAAAAATACCGAACATTCATGGACTAAAGCTACTGTTGGCAAGAAAATAAACACAACACAAATGCGCTAAAAAAACATCGATTATGCAAATTAACATTAACATTAAACCTAATAAGCGAAACAAATATATATGTTTTAGTCTTTTGTCTTTCCGTTTAAAAGAAGACGGTGCTACTGCTTCATATCTTATTCTTGAATCGGTTAACATTTTTAATTGCATTTGATGATGAATGTATTTCTATGGGCCAATAAGCAAGTTACCAACAATTTTATCAGAATAACAAGTATATGGCAGGACAACAGACGAGTACTTTTGGTTTGCTATTAAAAAACAAACAGACAATAGTGCATATATAACATGTATAATGTTGATTTACAAAACAACGCAGAACTACAACAGTTTGAAATGACAAATCTGATAAATCTTCCATACCAATTCTTTTGAAAAACATTCCAAGCGATTTTCATTGTTAAATTAGTGTTGGCCTAATTTCGTTTCGAAATAAAACCATCATAATAAATTGTGACAGTTAAACACATTTGCTGAGTTTCATGCATTGATTTAAGTGTGTTTTAACTAAAAATATACGATGAAGATAAGAGTTGCGAGGTATACATGTATGTCAACGAGAAAGCGACTTAACAACACATGTATAACATATTGAAGTTCACGTACTGTCTGCAAATATAGACAAGGCGGTGGTTCTCTTCGGGCACTAATGCCTCCTCAACCTTTTAAAACTAGCCGCCATGAAATAGCATACAGTTCAAACGTGTCTCGGAACAGGCATGGTTCATTAGGCTGGCTGTATACATGCACAAACTGTGGTAGGATTAAACCAGTTTTACATGCACAGAATATAAACACACACATCTCCCTTTGTATACCTAGACCAAATATAGTGAAACGAAAACATTGATGTGTTGAAATACTTGTTTCAGATTTTGATTAAAAATATATTTGTTCCGAGAGAAAAAAAAAATGCCCCAACAAAGATGAATGGTAGGTTGCATGAAAGATACATTCTAACTGTGCTCTCTATGGCGAGGCTGTACCAGCCATCCGTTTTTTATTAGGATAAAAAGTTGTCCATCATTTTCTACCTCAGAAATAGATTACCTTAGCTGTATTTGGCAAAACTTTTAGGAATTTTGGTCCTCAATGCTCTTCAACTTCGTACTTTATTTGGCCTTTTTAACTTTTTTGGATTCGAGCGTCACTGATGAGTCTTTTGTAGACGAAACGCGCGTCTGGCGTAAATACAAAATTTAATCCTGGTATCTATGATGAGTTTATTTTGCATTTTTCTATTTTAAAATTGTCATTTACGACAAAGGTAACGATTCATGAAAAAAAAGAAAAAAAAAAAGGAAAACAACGCGTTATAATTTCATGCGTCCGAAGCGCTTTTTATGATTTAACTTCATCCGGAACGGTGAAAGCCGAATATTTGAAAGCCAGGGATGTATAGGAACCGAAACATTTGAACAGCTATATATCCAAAGAAGACCTAAAATAATAGCCAAAAATCCATCTAAGGTCAACTTTGGGAGATTCAAATTTTTTAAACGGACAATTTTAGAAAGGTTTGTTATAAATCATGTCAGTACCGAAGTACTGACTAATGAGCTGATGATACCCACGGGGACTGATAGTCCACCAGCAGAGGTATCGACCCAGTGCTGCAAAAATGAAAACAACACTTTATAGTTTCACGGGTCAACATTTCATGAAAGAATATTTATCAATTTAGCTATATATTATAGTGTCTTCTCAAAACATGAGACAAGACTAGCTTAGATGAATGGTTACGAAAATATATATCTTATCATTGCACTGTTTGAGAAGAAGTGTCTGCATTCGAGACTGCTAAATGTTTCAATTGAAACATAATGATTGCACAGCGCTTTAAATATAGGAAAGGCCGTGGGGAACACTACCGTTACATTGGTTTCTTTGTAAACAAAACAATTATTATAGCAGTATGAGATCTTGCAAAAGTGAAATTAATCGTATAATAAAGTGTCATTTAAAGTTGAATCCAAAGAGTGTTCAACGTACCTGCTTTTCTAATCAATATCATAATATATGTTGTCCCTAAGTAAAACATGAAACTGCGGCACATTGTGTAGCTGACTGGACGAATAAATGAAATGAACAACACCAAGTTTTTCGAAAACAACTGACTGCATCTTCTTGATCTACTTTAAAACAATAATTATTTCATAAATCTACAATCAACAGGAAGATATAAACAAGAACAAAATCTTTATTCATAGAGAAAACAAAAATTTCAGTGACTATCACATGGTTAACTTTAAAATGTATTTGGGAGTTCATTGAAGAAAAACTGAGTATTTGCTATTTTAAAGATTAAGCAAGCGATATTCCGATTTGGTTTAATGGAAATTTTAGTGGTATACTATTCTAGTTATTAATCTAGAATATTGATCAAAACCCTGTCCGTAGTGGACTTCCGTAAAATATCTTTACTATTTAGAGTTTTTAGTAACAAAATATTTGAAATTTTAGGATTACAACTTCCAATTTGCGTGACGTCAGTTGAACCTTCGGAGTCAAAACTCAATAGAACGGTTACAAATAAAAAAAACAAAAAAAAACATAGTAATCCCCATTATACATGATTCAATCAACATGAAAATGTAACCACGACAAGATAAACCTACATTCTTAAAAGAGGTGGGACTAAATTCGAGAATTTATTTCGTACGAGGAACATTTTCTAAAACTCCTTCGATGTGCACTTATATTCTCAATATCTTAGGTTCATATGTGTGTCGAGTCAAGAACCTTAGTAATATTTTGCCGTTAGAAACAATGGAGTTGATGGCAATTTTTTTTTTTATACCAGGGGGCAGTTAAGAGCCTAAAATATTACAGAGAAATAAGTCTAGTACTTTTAAAGCCAGTATGCTGACATATAATTTTGTTTTGTGTCGTTTGTGTGCTGTCTCATTTATGTAGACCTATCTCCTGAATTCATATACTAATTTCTGAGGATTCTAAAAGATATAAAAGTGCAATACATATAAGAGAAGGTATGTTATATTCCTGTAGTTATATTGTATCACTATTTAGCGTGCCTTATTGAAAATTGATTTAATCTAAATGAGTAACGCTCTTTGAATAAACATATAATAATTATTATTATATACATAAGTACTCGTTGTAAAACTTAACTTGATAAATAGTACTTGAAAATAATAGTATCCAGAAAATAATAATATCCAGAAAATAATACTATCCAGTCAGGTTTTTTTCAAATTGTTAGTCTTTATCCAAACAGATAAAAGATACGAAATGATTGACAAATGCAAAAACGCGAAAACGCAAAAATGAGAAAACGCGTAGTCGAAAACGTTAAAAACAAGAAGTATATAAAATACGAAAGCCGAAAAGGCAAAATCGAGAAAACGCGAAATGGCCTTAATAGGCCACCATAAATCCTTTTTATATATTTTTACAGGTAATTTTTTTTTCAAAGTACCAAGAAAAAAAAAAAAAAAAACGAATGTTCTGTGTTTCAAAACTGATATGCTGTACATATCTTTATTATTCCCCGATGTAGAGTTAAACCACTACTCCATAGTGTGTAATAAGTCTTATTTGATTTGATGCACTTCCTCTACATATTATCCAGGTGTATTTCGAACAATCTGTTACCTTGTATAAGGTGTCAATACTGGATATGTCTGTTCACATATATTTTTCTTCCACGGACCATCATCGATAGCAGAGAACCATACGCTTTTCTTCGAGAAACAGAGTTTCAAGTCTTCTTGTTACAGTGGGAAATCTAGTGAAAAAGAACAAAAGAAAATTACCTCTTCTGATGATAGAGTCGAGAAAATCAATAATAAAACAATGCCGGTGACGACACTGATCAAAAGTTATTTCTAGATTACAATTGTACATGTTACAGAAATGACTTGTCAAACTGTGTTATTAGAAATATACATGCAAATACACGATGTTTTATTTCAGTATCGATCGAGATAGTTGCATTAGAAGCCTGTGAAACTGAAATTTAAAAAATGCCAATCTTTGCTGCATATCGATAAAAAAAAATTTGAAAAAATCATGTACATACAAAATCTAAAGATCTTTCGATTCACAAATTTTTGGAGTGTTCCACAAAGTCCTTACCATGTTATAATTTCCCAACATATACTTATTTTTCACATTCTAAGTTTCCGAGTACACCGGTCTCCTCTTGTAACATGAAAATCCAATATAGAAATATTGTCTTTTCATGAATATAACAATATCAAAGTCTGTCTGTGCAGGTTAAAAATTAAAGATACGTATTCTTATAAAGAAGGCACCTTTTTACTATTTTTTTATACAATTCTAAGAAAACATCGTCTCAATTTGTGTACAAGTATTTGCGGTCTTCCTGATCTATTCACATTCAATGTTTACATCGGGATAAGGTCCGTTTGAATTTGCTTAGTAACTTAATTTCAAAAGTGCCAATCTTTGCTGCATGTCAATCGATTCCTTTGGAATTTTTTCCCTGACTTTCTCTGATCTAGCTGCATATATACACGGATAATAAGCATGTTCAAGAGAGGTATACAGCCAGTAAAAACATAAATTGAAGTTGGTACTCCAGGAATGTATTCGCATATCAACACTTTAAACCAATGTTACACCATGCTCCTTTGGTCTGCTGTACTGGTCGTTTTCTTTTTAAGGAGGGAAATGATATTATTAAATGGAAATTTTGTTTTTATTTCAACTTATTTTTATTTTTGTAATTTACCAGAACGTTTTCCCTTGAATTTATAATTGATAGCTTCCTTGCTAAAATGAGACAAACATTGGAAAGATCTAGTTTGCAGTGTTAACAGGGGAGGTAATATTTTGTCACTAGATTTCCCACTGGTTATGTTATGTTTCTGTTAAAATATGTGTCTAACCTTTTTCAGTTTAGCAAAATAATCAAAAATTTCGTTAAGAGGATACTCTACAAACGGTTCACTTGAAAATCTTGGGAAATGCGACAAGCAAGTTACACAGGGCAGTGCTTTTGAAATATTGATATCGGGTGTCGTTCTTTTACACGATTACACTTTTGTTTTGTTTTGCAACTGCTCCATTACGGACTTAAATAGTGTGTGATGTTTTAACAATTTATTTTCGCCTGATATACACTTGCACCTTTTACCTCCTTGGAATGGAAAAAAAAATTGCCTATAAACTTTGACAGCCACAAGTGCAACTGCTCCCTTACGGACTTAAATAGTGTGTGATGTTTTAACAATTTCTTTTCGCCTGATATACACTTGCACCTTTTACCTCCTTGGAATGGAAAAAAAAAATGCCTATAAACTTTGACAGCCATAAGTGCACTGTAACGTACAATTTAAAGTCTCGGATCCAGAGTCACTGCTCATGTTTCGAGCATACCAGACTCACCCACGTTCATGGGATTGAATAATCGGCACTATGAAAGAAAAGTTCATACTTAAATGTTTCCCGTGATCTTTAAAAAAATGCACAAAAAACAACTTAGAACACGGTTGTCATTTTTTAATATATATATATATATAAAAAAACATAGATAGTACATTTCCAACTATTTGAGCACACCTATTGTTACACTTCAACAGGGTCTTATAAATATTTTAAATAATAATTTTGACATAAAGATGTTTATTGAAAACGGTGTTGTATTTTTTTCGTATTTGTTTTCTTTTTTTTTCCATTGATACCAAAAACGAAGGCAATATTGTAATATTGTTATATCATAAAAGTCCTTCGTTTGTGAGGGAATTGTCCAGAATTCCTTTAAAAAGGCTTTTAATTCTATAATAAACAGTTATAACTGTTCATTCCAAGATTAGGATATTTCAGTTCTAATCCGGAAACTCTAAACAGAAATTTATGACAAAAAGGACGATGTCCCGTTCCGTATTCTTAATTTTCCTTTTTTGAATGGTGATGTTGCTTTGGCACAACCTTACGGTGTTTATGTATTCAAACTCGTTCGCTATGCCCGTGTCTGTAGTGATGTTTTGGATTTCAAAGAATGTAATATATGTATTTCTGGTAAACTATTAAATCAAGGATTTCGTTACCACAAATAACTTCGAAAGAGAGGCGAAAGATACCATAGGGATATTAAAACTCATAAGTCGAAAATAAACTGACAACGCCATGGCGAAAAAAGAAAAAGACCAACAGACAAACAATAGTACATAAAACACAACATAGACAACTAAAGAATGAGTAACACGAACCCCCCAAAAAAAAAAAAAAAAAAAATGGGGTGATCTCAGGTGCTCCGGAAGGGTAAGCAGATCCTGCTCTACATGTGGCTACCGTCGTGTTGCTCATGTTAGTACAAACCCGGTTGTAAGTCTAATTCGGTAGGTCACATTCGGGAAAAGGGGACGGGATTGTAGTTACGACATTAGGAACATATCCGCTATCATCTTTGAAACGGATATTCCATAACGGTCAACCAACTGGTGATGGCGTCCGTAAAACTTACGAAGGGATGATTTCAACTTCACCACTTGGAACTCTTGGTTTAATAGCTTCGTTTTTAGCAGCAACCCTCTATCAAGGAAATCATGATATGAAACACAAGCCCTGGAATATCGTATCAACTGGGAGATATAATATACTCCGTATGCAGGCGCTGTTCGAATGTTGCTACATATAAATGGAAAGTTCACAATTGGGAAACTGAAATCATCTCTTTTGTCGTAAAGTTTTGTTTTCAACCGACCCTCATTGTCAATTTCTAGATGTTAGTCAAGATATGTGGCAGACTTAACAAAGCAGGACCAATTCTTTCAGTTTGTCTTTTAGTTTGGAATGGAGAATACTTGTGTAAAGTGTAAAAAAGTCAAATATTTTTTGTGTAAAGTGTAGAAAAGTCAAATATTTTAATACTATTGCCAGATGAAAGAGTCTTAGATAGTATGTACTCTAAAAGATCTTTGGAAGTTTTAAGTATCCAAATCTGATTCACGCCACCTCTAGAATAGGCAGTTTCACAATAACTTGGAAGCCCAGCTTTGATTGCTGATAAAATTGATGTTCATAATTTCATGAATTTAGAAAGAGGTTTCGTTGAGCACTTGGAAGACCAAGCAATATACCGTTGTTTATTAGGACACTTATGTTTAGGTATCCAATACAGTGATGGAGGATCCAGTTCTTCATTTTTGGTTGAAATTTCAAAGGAACATAGAACAGACCTATGATTATCCAGGATTTCTAAGTGTCGTGGGGATATATGTTGAGTTTCCAAGTGAATTGTCAATACGTAATTCATTTATCAAGCATTTTATGTAATGTGATTTACACAAAACCGATGTTGTTTGGGGCTTTATCTGCGGACAACAACATATTTTTCATGGAGGTAGGACAACATTTGGGTCTTTAAAGATTGAGGTAGCATGGGTAGCATGGGTATTGATAGACCCATTCAGTTTCTTAATTCTGATTTGTTTTAACAACCTCACACCCTTAATCCATTCAAAAGAGAATCTACGTCTTCTTTCTCAGACTTAACCCATTGCCTGGCATAATCCTCGACCGAATCCATCAGTATTTTGAAGTTGTGTTTCCAATTGATGGATTTAGGCTCACGATATTTCGGGCCTTTGGATAACACATTTCCCAGATAAGTGTTATTGACAATGTCACCGGATTATATATAAATGGGGAACTAGCACAGGTGCAATCAGGAGGTTTAGACTTGAAGTCATCAATATTGAGATCCCGCAACACGTGTTTGTAATTGAAAATTTCAAACCTTTACTAAATTCTTCCATAGATGCAAATATTTGAAGTATAGTAGCTGAAATCAAATATGTTTTCTTTTAATTTCTTACATATATTTCACAAGAAATGTACACATGAGATAGCTAACAATACCATTTTCTATATATAACTATTTCCAAGGGGAATAACTCTTGTAAAATAGTTGGTCGACACTCTTCAAAGATCTTACTGGTATAAGCCTTTGATATAAACTTTAAAAAAATCCGACTAGAAATGTATAGGTGAGAGTGCTACCAATGCAATGTTCACTGAATTTTCATTCTGAGGGACTTAACTTCAGCTATAAAAACAATTAACCAGTGCTAAAAGTTTCATTGTCCCAGACATTACTGATACAAACCTTCCATATAATTTCAAAACAATCCTACATGAAATGTAGGCATGAGAGCGCTTACATGCAAGGATATATATACTCAATCGTTCAAAGAGGCATAATTCTTTTAAAAAAAGTTAATCAACATTGGTTTTCAAAAGTGTCCAAGGTTTTGCTGATTTAACAATGTTTAAACCTTTGATGTAAATTTCATAAATAAGTATTTTACACTTGGGAGCGCTTACAATGCAATTTTCTATATAATATATATTTCCAATGGTTATAATTCTTTTAAAAAGTGTTGATCGACATGCATTGATTGGTTTTAAAACTTGTTCAAGAACTTGCTGATATAAACCTTTGATAGAAATTTCATAAATATTTGGCAAGAATTGTACAAGTGAGAGTGCTTACTAGGATGGAAGGAGGAAATGACATTACTCGACATAACCAACCTATCTGACCGTATCTCGGCCATTGCATTGAAGGATGACGGAGGGGAGCATAGACTGCATGCATTTTTGCTCGTTGAATACACATACTTTGTTGGAATAGATGCTATTTAAAAATTAACGCAAACTAAACTTCTATTTTAATTCTTTACATATTTTGTTATTAAATTTGGGATGATTTCTTTGACAACAACCTTTAAAGGGAATAATTAATTCAGTTAACGGTAATCAAATGCATCGATCATTACTTCGTAATTTCACTTGACCCATATATTTATCTCTCAAACGATGAACTCTTAAAGCTACTAAATCAAAATTAAGTTTGAAAAAATAAAAATAATGGAATCTGAAGCGAGATCATATTCTCATTTTTGATTTAAAAGTTATAAGTTTAAAACAAGAGTTTCAAACACGCCGGAATGTAAAAGGTGTACACGACTTGCCTCTTCCTTTTTTAGCATGCTTCTATAATTTATTTCAAGATAATTTTGTCAAAGGTAAAAATTCAGATCACTGATGCATCTTTCTGATAGTACTTTGTCACCTTTCCGTAGAATTTTATCAAATGGAATTTATGCAGACGCATCTTCAAGAAAAATATGATTACACTTTACTGAATCAGTTAAATTGTTTATATATGTCTCTAATTATAATGATGCATGGATTCTAGGAAGAGCCCGTACAAACGTATGCGTAATTTAACGTCATTGCTCTTTAATTCTAAAATGTTTGGTGTTTAACTTATACAAATACGTATGAAAAATGACATGTACGGAATAGTTGATAGTAGTTTTGTTAAGTAGGATGATCATTTTAGTTTTAATGCCAACTTATAATAGCAAGGGGGTATTATATTTACTGGCCTGTGCATCCGTCCGTTCTTCCGTTCTGTTAAAAAAATAAAAAAAGTTTAAAATCATATACCAAATTAGAGTTTGACCCGGATTAAGTGGTGCACTGAACATGGAAATCTGATTTTGTGAATGGGCAAGGTGTCTTAAGGCCACACATTCTTGTTGCAAATAATTTGATTAATACACGTACATGTATATGTATCTTCCATATTCATAACTGATTCTTTGGTCGTGCGCTCGGCTCTACAGTAACCCCTCAAAGGTGATCAGAGGAATAGAAATATGGTCACTATTGGTCTTGTTCCGATCGGCAATTAAACCATTGCCAAAGTGGGGAGTCCGTTTGGTTGTGCGGGATGTACAAGTACGCAGTCCCGTCCGGTCAGAGTGGGGACGTCAAATTCGATGCCTCTTGTAGAGAGAATGCCACGCTCTCTACAAACTTATTATGCATGAAATATTTCCACTGGACGTTAAGCAACCAACTATCAACCAATCGACAGTAGCGTAACTTGAATTTTATTTCTGGTGAGGCAAATGATTTGAATATTGGCAGTCAAAGCCTCACCTTGGTTAAAAGACGCCAATGCCAATAGGGTTTGGACGATTAATTGAAAATATGAATCGCAAAATAGGTGTAGGTGATCATACTCTTGATAGGTCACACACTGGCAAAAAGATCCTGTCTATGAAAAATCCAGATTTGTGGAATTTTATCATGAAATAATATTTCTAGTGCGCATTAAATCAATATAGTTCAATGAAACTGCTGGTTAAAGGTTTAATTTTCAGTATTCAGTTAAAGACAGGTCATGATTAAAACAAAAATAATTTATAAAATTATATGTATGACCTCCTCTAATATGCTTTTTGTACAGATTTGGGGATATTAAGTTTAAGATCCACTATGTATTTTTACTTTATACGTATAGCGTATAGTCAAAATGTATGAATGATAATAACTGGGTGATCTATGAAGTCTTGCTTATATTAACCAAGGTAGAAGAGTACTACATAAAATGTAGGAATGCCAAGTGTATGTTGAAAACTGTGTCCAACAAAAGTAACAAGTTCGTTGTCAAAAAAAAAAAGAAAAGCCAAGCATCATATAATTTTATGACCTCTTGTTTGAATCTATTTTTTTGCGAGGTATAATTTGTCTGTTACTTAAAAAAGAAATTTGTATCTACCTTGTTCATTTTATGATGAAAGAAAGTTTTTAAGACGTTAATAATGAGGAATGAGTGAGTAAAGAGTAAAGCAGTCTACGTTTTGAACCGTGGTCACTCACTATGACGTACATGGTATATAATTCTCTTTATCTCTCTTTTTTTATGGTAAAAAAATTGGTAAGGCGGTTGCTTTATTGTGTCAAAGAAAGCTACACCACTGCTCGAGTGCTGGAAGTCTTGGGCTCGATCCTCGCTAGTTTCAAATCGAAGATTGGCTGTTTCTCTGTCAAGCATGCAATATTTAGGAGTTAGAGCAAAGATTGGTCGGTCCGTGGTCAACATCATGTGTCCGGTAGGATGACATATCTTCCTGCGGTATAATACAAAGTCTGGTTCATATTCATCTTCTCGTCCTAAATATGCATATGTAAAATATATATGCAACGAACACTTATATATATATGGCCCTACATCCTATTAATACTTCTATTTTTTGTTCCACTTCAAATGTTGCTTATATCCCCCACCCTCCTTTTTTCAAAATCCTGGATCCGCATCTGGCAACGCAATCTTATTACATTATGTTGTTCAATGTTACTTACCTTACACATTACCGTTTATGATTTATTCAGTAAAATGAATTCGGTGACCCCCTTTTAATTATTTAACAATAAAATGGATTAAATAGTATAAGTTTATTTACGTCAAGTGATATACAAAAAAGTTGCCTGGAAAGGCCTTTTGTATTTAGACTCCGATAGCATTCCCGTTAAACAAATTAATACAGAACAATCCCTAATCGAACACACCTTAATTCTGAAAAACAACATATATAGGGATTTGTTTGTATCAATACATTTTATATAATAAATGAAAACTATTTTTGTTTAGAAATTAAATGGAAGACATTTTTCAACTTTTATAAAGATACAGATTCTGACAAACTCTGGTTTCGATATTTCTGAAATTGTCAGAAAAATATTCTTCTACATATTTTCCCCGCAACAAATATAATAAAACGACAGATGAACTATAAAGAAAGACAGAAAAAAAGTATAATGGGGCGTTAATCTGCAAAGTATATTAAAAAGTAATTGTCACAATCAAAACCATGAAAGATAACTCAAATCGTACGTATGATAGGTATGGGATACGTGTGTTTGTACGTTATCTTATGTCAGTGAAAATAAAGGGGGGAATCTGGAAAACCACGTGATAAATAAAATTGCAAGATTTCTATCATTTTTCGTCATGATAAAATTTTTTTATATGGACCAAAATTCCAGTGTGTGTTTTTAAAAGTCTTGCAATACTTTGTTTAAACTTGAGCGACGTATTTAATGAAATTCAATGGTTGGCAATAGCCAGTCCCATTAGGTCCGTACGTCGAGTTACGTATGTATGTCATTTTATTGGAAATCTCTAATAGGACGGATTTACGTCCTGTATTTCTATGTATCAACTCTTTACGACGTACGTTAGACGAGGATTAATCATTTGTAAACAAAATAATGAAAAAACTTCACTAAAACGCATTATGAACAACCCTGGTCATCTCGGACAAACACTTGAAATAAACTACAAATATTATTGGAAAATTTGTATTTCAATTAATTATACAATACATATAAGATTAATTGAAGATTTAACATTATCAGAAATTATTCCTATAGCTTGCATGTTATTAGTAAGATCGGAAAACAAGATAAGGTAAACATAAGTTGTGGCACATAGAAGCATATCGTCGTACTATTTATATAAGTTTTTTTTCACTCAATGAAATTGTCTTCTAATACGATATAGAAATAATAAAAAAGTACGAGGCTTATAATCTAGTGCACCGACGCATTTTAGATGTTCAATTATAAAGGAATGTCATCAACAACCTCGTAATGCTGTATTTCTAGTTGTGCATACATTCTAGGTTCAGTCGTAAACTGTGAAGTCAGCTCATATTGGTTTCCTTCTTGTGTTTGTCTCCAATGACGACGGAGTATGGCAATCCTAAGATAGAAAAAAATAACATTTGATGATTAATTGGATGATTGGAACAGTTAAGCAACTTCCACTAAAATATAAGCAGCTGCTGTACACATTGATACCATCCTGGAAAGAAGTAGGATACATTCTCTAAAATTTCGTATACTCCCGGGGTTAACATTCGAACGTTGTTAAATCCTACTGGAATTTGAATATAAAAAAATATTCTTAATAAAATACATTTAAGACTTTTTATCATTACAAATATTCATATGAATACAATGTCCTTCAGAGCTATTCATTATTGTTGGAAAAAAGTTTTAATACAAAATTTGAAAACATTTTGCATTGACGGACATCATAAACCGATATGAATGCATGTGTATCTGAGAGACAAACATAGCTGTACACATAAAAGAGGGACGAAAGATACCAGAGGGACAGTCAAACTCATAGATCGAAAACAAACTGACAACGCCATGGCCAAAAATAAAAATAAACATTGGATTTGATCAATAATGTCTTTTTTATTGAAAGCGATAATTACTCAAAATTGACCAAAATCTTCCATATTTGCAGTTTTGGGCCAATTATAGAAATTAATAACATATTTTAAAAAGCAAGCCATTATGTTATTAGAACCTCAAATTGCATTGATAAAGCCTTCATTCTGTAACTTTGAGTAAAGATTGACAGGCTTTCTGAAAATGGTCCTTGTGTGAAATAGATCCAGGGGTAATTGACCTAGTTTGTAAACATGCACTGGAGCTTCCAGATAAAATAAAACAACTATTAACTTTAACATGTTTAAAGAGTGTTCATTCCATTTCTCATGGTAGTGATACATGAGCCAACCCCAAATAGCGTGTTGAATACCGAATGGTTACTTGTCTCATTGTTCTTATTTCACGCTCCCATCGAACATGTCGAACAAAAACAATATATCTAGACGAAAATTTTGAAACAGATCATATAAGATGAACATAATATTTATCAACCACCTTTAGGAACGCTGGACTATCCTATATAAAGATATACAGGTTGTTGTCACATATATTTCTTTTTTTAATCCAGTTATTATCAATTTTAAAGATGCTAGATTATTTTACTTTTACTGACGTCACTCTAAAATTTAAGTGTTCATTTTTACCGTATTGCTTTTATTGGAAGTTCGATCGCTGTCTATTCTAGTTGTTCAAATGTCTTTTTTTTTATTACATGCCTCTTCCTCGTTCTTTTGTATGGTTTCATCGGTTTCATTCTGATTGATATGTCATATTTTTAATTACTAATTGTCGGGAGATATATCATTAAGTTGCAAAATAAGTGCTGATTTTTTTGTTTGTTATGTAAATGCTATTGATCAACACATAGAAGAATATAATGCAGGTAAATCAAGTTAGACGTAAAACATTCTAACAACATAATGTGAGAAAAGGGGAAATAAAGTTCACCAATATAAATTTCATTGCAAACCACTATTTTGATCTTTCGGATACTATTTGTTTAATTGAATTTATATCTTCCAATTATAATGATGTATAGTGAATTCTATTGTTAAGTAAATCAGGAATATCGACAATAGGGTTTATCAAACAATGTCAAAACCATCGGAAAAAGGAAATGAATAATACTTACAGTGATACCTGGAGACATACTAAAACAAATACTACAAGAATCACTAGAACCGCTATACCTACGATAAAACAAAAGCATATAAAGCTATACATTGTGCTGCCTTTTTTTAATTATATCTCGTCAACCTCATTTTTACCTAAAACATATAGTTTGAGTTCAATAATGAGCAATGGTTCAAATTTCAATTTGGTATAATAATTATTATTTGCCCTTATCTTGACAGTCTTCCCTGAAGCCGTAAAGGATCTTCGATATAATTAATGTAAAACCAACAACCATAGGTGGACATTTAACATTTTTTTTTATAAAGCAGAGGTTCACGTGATATAATTGAGCGCCCCTAATTGTTACTAGGTAAATTTTTAAATACATTAGAAGATTGATGGTTGGTATAAAAATAGATGTTTGTATTTTACAAAGGACTCAATACTTAAACTGTATTTATTTATATAAGTAGCAGTAAGAGACGCTTAACGGTGAACAATAGTGGTATTTTAGAAGAGAACTGTTATTATAAACAAGACTTAACAATACCGTGTGTAGCACAGAAAGTTGTCATGTGCTTTTTAAGCAATTTCTAAGTACACACATAATCTCTCAAAATATAAATCACGCTTTCTTACATTCTAATAGGTACTACTGTTCTTAAGAGTAGGGAAAATAATGCAAATGCAATCAATCTTTGGTATTGGCCATCTCTAAAATAAACTATTGTACATATTTAAACATAGATGCACACAATTAAAGTAAAAAACGATTATAAAACAGTGTCTGCATTAGTATCTCTTTTTAAGCATATATCCGAAAGATCAAGCAGCTCGTGTGAACAAAAACACGCTAAAAAACATAAAAACCGGACGCAACCATTAGAGCTCAAAGGATGACCAATCTAAAAACAAGAAAATGCGGTTTGATTGCCAATGAGACAACTATCCACCAAAGTTCAAATGAAGTGGATTTAAGCAATAATACTAGAAGCCAACAGCACGGTCTTCAACAAGGAGAAAAACCCATACCGTATCGTCAGCTATAAAAGACCCCTACATGAAAAATATGAAACATTTCAATTGAGAAAACTAACGGCCTAATTAATAACAAAACAATTTACGAAAAATAAATAATGCCAGGCACATAAAGAATGTGGCGGGATTAAACATATTTGTGAGCGCTCAACCCTCCCCTAAGCTGGGACAGTGGTGTAATAGTACAACATTAGAACAAACTATAAAAATCAGTTGAAAAAGGCCTAACTCATCAGATGGATACAAATAGACATGCATCTAACAAAAACACAGAGTGGACGTTGCGGGAAACTTATAAACGACACCAAGCACAAATCTGAGAGTACTCGCAGTTACTGACAGCTAGTTCAAAGTCAATACCAACTAATGAAAAAACATCATGTATCAAAAACTAAAATATCAATCAGTACATTTCCAACATCCAAGTAATCCCGCCTTCATGTAAGCTCTCAATTAAGGACAATGTTACATGTGTTTGTATAAATTGTGCTAATATTTATGTCACAGTATTTATTGAAAACAAAAACATAAACAGATTTAAGGAGGAGAATCAGGACACTTAACAGTACCAAAGAGAACCATATCGTCTAAGTACAAACTAGTGTGAGTATGCAACTAAGCAATGTTATCTGGAGGACGAATGCTGTTTTTAAAAATTGAAAGCCAATTAAAGAAAGAATTTTCTATTTATGATACAATTTATAGATACAAAATTCTCTAAAGATCTTTTAATTGTAATTAAGAAGACGTGCAGAATTAAGAATTGTTATGTGTCGTGTTCTGGTTATTGGGAATGACGGTTCAAAATGCTATGAGAGCCCAAATACAAAAGATATTTCCAGGCAAAATTTATTATATCCCTTTTGAAGTATATTAACTTATAGTCATTTATCAATTTTATGGATGAACCATCTATAGAAGTTACCGAATTTGTTCATACTGCATAAATCATTGAAGTGAATTTGTGATAAGAGAGAAACATAAATAAAAAAAAAAAAAAAAAAAAATAGGATATAAACCATGAATAGGCCATGACTGTTCATGTGATGTAGTTTGGATATAAAAATACATAACATTCATAACTTGCTATCAAGATATAACCGATAATTTGTTAGAAGGTGGATACTAGAAATAAATATTGATGATGGATGGATGAATGACTGTATAACTACCAAACAAACGAGAATATGCTCCTCCCATATGAATATGAACACTATTTTGGATTACATCGACCTGCTGAGACGAATTTGAAACGTGCTATTTCACAAGTAAACATTACGCAGGGAGACATGTAACCCTAACCGCACACATTATTCTGAATCAGGGCCGAGAAATTTTTGCTCTTCCTTCTAAATGTTGCTTTTTTAGCAAAGAGGCAGAAAACCTTTGATTTTATCTTTTCAAGGATTGAACCAACAACCACTTACACTAAAGGAGAGCACGCTACGACAACACCTAGGCGGTTATGAAATTTAAGGTACATATATACATGTATATACAAAACATTTCAAACAAATAAATGTGTCCATAAAACATCGTTCCCTCTAATTGAATGTTCATTGAACCTTAATTTGGTATATGATTTCTTAAAACTTGGAACGGGACGCATGCACAAACGAGACAATATAATAACCCCCTCCTGCTAGCATAATTAAAAAGATCCTACTTAACAAAACTGCTATGCGATATTCCATACATCTCATAAAAACAATTTGTGAGCAATGACGTTCAATTACACATAAAAAAATAAATGTTCCATGACACAAGTATATTTGATAGCCATTAATTGAGGATTCAAAAATTTCTAGCCATGCAGCATTCTCTTTAAGTAATAGTAAAAGCTCAATGATAAGTTAATATTAATATCAAAAGACCTTCAAAGAAAAAGGGGTGTTGAGATCCCCGAGCCCGAAGGGCGAGGGGATTTGAACAGCCCTTTTGTGAGGAGGTCTTTTATGTCAATATTAACTTAATCATTAAATTTTTACTGACTTACAAACCGTCAAAACACACAAAAAAGTACCAAAAAAAAAATATCTTGCAGAAGCCTGGTTTCCCTGAATTGGACGAGTCTAAATATATTCAACTCAAACGATAGTTAAACAGTACTCAGACTGATATAGACACATGACTAATTGCATTGAAAACGGACCGATTCAGTAGCATTACATCATTTAATTATTTTTTATTATAATTTTTAGCAATCAAAATAATACCATAGGATAGTTTTATAAAACTAAGGGGTAAATTTGAATTTTGAATTCCAACTTTTCAGTATAACGATTTTCTATTTTATAAATGAGAAAATCAAAACCCTATACAGACCTCATTTACAACTGACCAATGAATGTTCTGCACAAATACTTGTTGTTATAAATATTTGATGTCTTTAATCTGTCAGTAATCATGAAACCAGATGAAAACAGTAAGTAAACTCTTCCAACAATTAGGTATTTAAACAGCATGTTTCACAACTTCTAATCGAACAGACCTAGATGCATAAGGTCCTTCACAATATTCAGGTAAATGTTCATTTTGGTTTTGATTCTGTAATATTCCTACACTAGTTAAATCAGTGGCGGATCCAGAAAGGGGGGTCCGGGGTTGAAACCACCTTTTTTGAAGATCAATGCTTTTAAATGGGGACATATGGTTGGAACCCCCTTTTAAAAATGGCTGGATCCGCCCCTGGTAACATGCAAATGCAAAACAATTAGTGTTGTCTGTTCAGTCCAATAAATTAATAATCGTGTTTTGTTTTTGATTTAAAAAAAAAAAAAAAAAAAACTCTGCATGTCAACTCCAATGAACAAAATCGTATTAAATAGCCTAAATGTAACATGTTTAGCATTAAGTTATGTAGGTTTGAGTGGCTCGATCAAAACGTCTATAGATGAGATATTTTCGCAAGGTTGGTCATCATTCTTAAATTGAAATACAATGTAGTATATGAAAATAAACACTTTTATTTTAGTCGTCCGTTATTTACTTTTCACGTCTTAATGTAGCATAAACAAACACCTTGAAAAAAAACTTTTACCTTTCTTATTTTTATAATCACCTGACAAAATCATATATCATAAATCGTATTAAAACAGTAGATAAGAACCATAGTAAAAAAATATTTATTTTTTTTTTATAAAGTATTCAGTTAAGTAGTACATGTCAATTGCAAAACCATAAAAAAAATGCACTATTATTGAGTGATTTAAATGGAAATTTTACATTATAGCATTTTACAAGATCTTGGGTTGGTGTACTATGTACATGACATAATTTATGGAGTTGATTGATTGTTGTTTGCTTTACGTCCAGTGGTAAATATTTCATGCATGTTCATGACGAGAACACACAAATTTTAAATACAATAGGTAGGTCTTGCAATAGGTCGACAGTGAGGTAGGACGCGAAACTTGGAATACCACTGGAATTTGAGGGTATATTGAATAAGGACAGAAATTTAGCTTTGCAACAGCTGACCACATCCGGCCACATCCACACCCCTTAAATAACTAGTGCAAGAGTTTCTTATTTGCAGAGAGCGTTGATCCAAGTAATCTAATTTGAAGTCGGCCATCCATATTTACGTGTAGTTTCCAATATCATTTAACGCGTCCAATTTATGTTAGATACTTTTAGCTCGCTTTAGTAACTGTGAAAATTCTGTGAAACTGTATTTGTTGTACACTAGTTTTTGGTATGATATTCTGTATACTGCCGCTATCCTTGTTTGTTTCTAGGGAGTGTTTTCGCCTCGAGAGCGGGAGCTCGTTTGTTCGAATCCAGACCCGGTCAAACAAAGAAGTTAAAATTGGTATTTGCTGTTTCAACGCTAAAGTAGCGGCATTTAAGAGTAAGAGCAACATACTTGTCGGCTCGGAGTCAGAAATGTGTCCAGGTAGGGTGTCTTTCTTCCTGCGAACTGATATCTTGTGATCTTGCGCTTTGAAAAACGGCTCAGCTTGTCGGTCTAGTACAAAGTTATTATATTTGTAAATATGTTATCGTCCTGAATATTCATTTAGTTTGCCGCTGGACGTCATTCATTATCGTCATTTATTTTACCGTTATACTATAGAGTGAACTGTTTTTTCTTCTACTGGTTTATATTGCACCTTCTTTAATTTCCAAGGATCGAAATTAAAAAAGGGCAGGTGATATTTTTCAACCAAATATTTGTGCCTGTTGGGATATCTTTAACGGGAAATAGTATTAAATCAAATGTGTTTGTTGAAATATCTTTGACGGTAAATATTATTTAATTAACTCCGTATTTTTTAGTCATGCGACGGTTTTGAGCTTGTTATTATTTATACGCATCTTTCTATAACAAAAAACTATGTTGACTCTTAATATTTTGATTTGTCGGTGTCGTTGGGTTGCTGTCGCATTAATGCATACCTTTATCTCCTTTTATTCAAAACCAAGGGATTGACTTAGGTATCGAAATATTGACATGTCTGGACTTCTTGCGTCCGACAGTATTCCATTGCTACAGAGGTGCGTCTGTTTGGCTGTTCGGATATATAAATACGCAGCTTCATCCATTCGAAACAAAAATGTCGTATATCCGATGCCTGATGTAGTGAGAGTTTTACGCTATCTATACGTTAAAGAACCATTTGAATAACTTTTTGAGAGGGAAATACGATCTACGCACAAGTTAAATGATTGAAATTTGTACACAACAACAAAGGTCACCTAAATTTTCAAATAATTTGCACGGCTGATTTTAACACATTTTTGAAACTTTTGCTAGAACAATCGTAGATGAAAAAAAAAATTTAAATAACAAAACTGATCACTAAGACTATATCTAAAAAATAAATGAAACGGCCGAAATAAGTTGAATCCTTATATAAACTGTTGCCAACAATTTTTTTTATCCATTTTTGATTTTATAACAACTATTATACTAGGTATAAAAAAAACTTGAAACAGCAAATTTTGTCACCTAGACGAGACTGCCGTCGTTGCACGCTTCAATATATGAGTTATTGCCACTCAATGAAGATTTTTTTTCTGTTTTACTCCCCTCCTCCTAGTTTGGTTTGACAGGATACAATGTAACCCTTGATGTGGACTACGTTATTTAATGTTAAAAAAAATATATTAAATGCAAAGAGAAAAATGAGGGGAAAAATCAAATATGAATAAAAATCAAATATAAAAAATGGAAAACTGCTTGAGATAATTATCAGCTGAAGACTAATGATTAAACACCACTAAATCGTGCTGATTAATTGATAGCTCCCTTGATTTCCAGTGGCAAATATATCATGCATATTCACGATGAGATGTAAAGTGGACCAACCAGAAGCACATGATAAAATTTTTAGAGTGACACTGTAATAAGATAGAGCGTTGGCTATAGGTAAAACGTATGCCGTTATAGAATAAAGTTTAACCATGATCAAAATCGTAAGTTAAAATATGAGTCCCCCCTTTTTCCACGGTAGACGAATGCCAAAAACAAAACGACATCAATTTACAATCAATAGGCCACTATGAGATATGGACTTATTTTGTAAATGAATTCCTATTTCAGCCATCATTTCCCGGTTTCGGACAGGTGTGTATTTCCACTCAAATACCGTTTGATTAATGATTATTGACCGAAGATATTATATCAACCAAAAGCAATTTGATTCTCTGAAATTGTAAATTATAGTATTTCATTAGCTGTTTTTTCCCGATTCTATTTTGGACCCCCTGATTCTAAGAGGGCGTGTCTAATAAGTCATGCCCGATTAACTTTTAGTAAGTTGAACCTCAACTTAAAAACCTACACCGGGTTAATAAGTTCGAGGTACAATAAGTAAATAAAAGAGATCCTTTAAGAAATGAGATCGTCCCAGGCCAGGTATCTTAGATAATTAATTTGCCTTGAATAACAATGGACAATGCACGAACAGGTTTGTAAGGACAGAAAGAAAAATAACACAACTTCAGCCCTTAAAATCTTTTATTATTTTTGACAATGAACATTTGTCTAATAGTATTAGGTTTTGTTACTTTCAGAAGAACATTTTAAGAAAGGCAAGACGTTCTTTAAAAAAATACAGGCACATTAATGTTTTGCTCAGACACCGATGAGATATTACAAAATCTGAGTAACAGCTAAAAGTTCTTGAATATCATATGAATTAATAAATGTATATTCCGTACGCTGATGACGTTGTTGTATTGCTGCAAAGTAGAGGAAAATTTATAATTTAAAATTGGAATTGTCTCGTTTGTCGTAGATTCTGGTACTCAGATGAATACCGTACTCTAATTCGAAATGGGTCGAAGGAAACTGTTTCTGTGCATGGTTTTTTACTCTCAAGTTCAGGATGGTTTTATTAGTAATTGGACCCAGTCATAAAAGTTTGGATTGTTTATGGAAACAGCATCACCAATATACATGAATGTGAAATTAAATGATCTACATTCTTTAATCTTTTTGTTTTTACAAGGGTCTGAGGGAATCCCGACTTAAATGGGAAAAAAGATAGTCCAGGAGAAGCGCACACCCGTATGAATGCTGACAGTTTGCCGAAAACGAGCATACTGATCACTTGTTTTTTGGTGTATCATATTTTATTTTCGGGCTCATTTTCGACAAAATATGCCCAAGTGTATCCAAACCAATAAATGTCTAGCGTATGGTACCCTTTTTTACGGTAGAAAGTACTGGGGATTATTTCTTGACGTCGTTTTTTTTTTCAATTTTTCATGGGCTATGGTGGTGTAAAGGGTAGAACAATTTAAGGTTCTGATATAATTTATTTCAGAGTATGACAGAGATTTTAAATGTTTCTGAAGTTCATTTGAGTTCTCAAGAATAAACATAGTTAATACTACTAAGACAGAAGACAGAATGACAGTATTTCTGTAAACCCTCTTGCACAGCGGACGAAATTTGGGTTAAACTAACGGACAATTTCTTAAAGTAACATACAGATTAGCCGGCGATGTACCGTTTTTTTGTGAATTTTACGTGTAACGTGTAATCAATACAACCAAGGTAAGTTGCCAGATTTGTTGCTCATAGAAGTATTAAACAAGGACATGATGGACTTATTGGTTTGCGAAGATATCATCCTCATCAAAAATTACGTGTCTGTACGTAGCATCACATAACGTTAATTTATTTCAAATTCTCAGATAAGACACTTGTTGTTAAAGGATTCACAGACAGATTGAAGCTGTTTCCGCAGTAACAACACCATATGTGTTGAAAGGAGAGCACAGTAATTTCACATCTGTTGGTCTCTGAATACGTACTTAGGTCGGACATTTACACAGTTCTTAAATTTGCGAATTCGACGATGTATCGAAGACTGAATTGCTTTTATAACACATTTTGAGAGAGTTTTTGGTGCTGCCTATACAAAACAGAGAAGTAGTATTCATATTCATTTATACGTTAAAAAATCAACGTGTTTATGTAAAAACATGACATTGATGTACCAATGATAAACAGACAAAAAAGTACTCACTATATGTAGTAGTGACGCTGAAATGAAGTTCCTTTGTCGAAGATCTTTTGACAAGTTTAGTATAATCTAATTTCGTTGATTTGCTATCTGTTGACATGCTCGGCGTTGATGATGCGGCGGCATTGATGGTGCTAAAAATATTGTTGACTTTTTCGATGCTAAAAATGCGGTTACGTCCGTCCTTTCATGAGACGAGGCTAAAATTGTCGTTAACGTGAATTTGCTTTCTTCTGCTGATATTTCCTCTTTTGTACTTGATGTAGATCTTTCTCTTGTTGATATTTCATCCTTTGTTCTTGCTCTAGTAAATATTTCTGTGCAATATATTTACACATGTTTAAGTAAATTCTAAATCATACATTAAGGAATGATAAAATTAAGACGTGTGTGCATAATCAAATTTCACCTTGATAGTCCTTTTAATTGACAGTTTTGACTTTTCGACCGGTAACACTACACTTTAACATAATCGTATTTTTTTTTTTTGGTATTTGATTAAATAGTCTTTTTAAAAAATGTTGCAATAGTATTTTGCTGTAACTCATATAAAGCCTTATGGTAAGATGATAATCTTCTTCTTGACAAGATTCATGAACTTTATGCATTCAATTTATCGACAGGTTATAGGTGTTCCTATGGACACTAATTTGACCCTTCAATATCAAACTTGTGCCTGTACTGTTATGGTTTATCGTCAAATTCAGTAAATACAAGCCACAATATGTCCAATTATATTTCACTTCCATGATCAAGTTTCCTAATAAAGATCTTTATACTTCAATGTGATGCAATGGTTGTCTTACCCAGCCTTTATCAATCCACTTTTTAAACCTATTTCTTTTATTTATTGTAAATGTTGTTGTTATTGTTCTCGACCTGCATATGATTAAAGTATTTGCTATTTGACGTCGAACAGGCAACAATTAATCAAAAATGATTGCAACAAAAAATCGAAATATTAAATAAATATTTTTTTATATTTTACATTCATTGCTTTGTATAAAAGTGACACCTAACATCCACGTATTCCAACATCAATCCGAATTCCGATAGCAAAAAATCTTATTCGGAAGACTCCGTATACATACTATTAGTATTGTATTGTAATTATATTACAAAATGATCACATGATGCTAGTATAACTAGACTTGCAATTGCTTTACATCAATCCGACACTAATTTAGTGTTTCGGCGGTTTTTGTATTATATGCTAATGATAAATGTATAACATTTATGAAGGGGTTTAAGCATTGTAGACCCGCCATCATCAGGGATTTACCTATCAGTTTATTTTGATTTTATCGTTGTCAATAGATCTGCTATATTTTTATGTTTTTATAAGCTATTATTAGTTTGCTTGAAAATATTTCGTTGCATACCGCATCCTGTTTTAGTAGATCCCAATATTTACTAATGCATTGTTTTAATTTATGAATGCATGGATTGAATTTCGTTGCCAATACTAAAGGAATTTTGTGTATGTTTGGCCTTATTTTCTGATTAAATCAGATCTATCATATGCTAATGCCTCATTTATATACTTTTCGATTTCAATTTCCTAGTATCATCTTTTTATTAAGTTCAATCTGAACTGTAACAAAATATGTTGTAAATCATCAGTATTATTTGTTGTACGATGTAGATAAAGGAAAGCATTTGTTTGTTTAAAAAGTGTTTTCACATCCAAGATGTTTTCATTAGAAAACCTCGTTCCTTTGAAAATATTAACATCAAGAAATATTATTTCTTTAGATGAAAATTCTAGTGTGAATTTTAAGAACGGATGATGATTATTTGCTAACTCTAACAAATCCTTGATTTCCTTCAAGTCGCCTTATATATTCATAAAATATCATCACGATACCTACCATAGAAAAAAAATATTGTTTCTATGTTCAAATTTAGAAAGAATATCTTTCGTAATTTTATACATGAGTATATCACAGATTTCCGGGCTTGGCACTGCTCCTATCGCGGCGCCTATTTTTTGCTTATAAAGCTGTCCATTAAAATAAAAAAAATGTTGTTCTCTAAAATTGGTCTGAGGAGATAGATTAAATCATCCCTAGGTGGGCATTTGATTTTGTAATCTGATTTATCAAACTCATCATACGAAATTCTAACTGCCGATAATAATTCATTAATCGGGCAATAAGGGTACATTGATACTACATCAAAGCTACAAAGCCAGCAATTTGCAATAGGGATAATCCTTTCCAACTTGTATATTAGATCAGACGTATCTTTTATATAAGTGTGTTGTTTCTCTACTTTAGGTACTAGAAATTAATCGATATAGCGTCCAATAAATTCCGTGACAGTACCAATCTGAAATATGATTGGCCGACATGACGGCATTATGTTTTCAATGTTAAACCCATATTTATTGATTTTTACTAATTCCGATTAATTTAATCGGTGTATTTTAGGCAAGATATGCATATACAGGCCCATAATTGATTTGATTACCATTATTAAGGTAATTAAATGTGGAGTAATCTATAACACCTTTGGTGTACATGCCTTTCACATATGTATTGATATTACATCTAAGTGCTTTTAGGTCAACATTTTCCAATTTGGTGTAATGTTGTGTATTTAATTGGCGATCGCCTTCAAATAGATAATTGACCTTATCTAAAATAACAACATTATTACTTTTATCGGCTTTCTTAATGATTAATGATTCATCATTTAACAGAGAAGAAATGCTTAACCTCTGTGAAACACTTATATTGTTTCGAAATTTTCGAATTTGCATTGAAGATAATTTATACTCTGTATTACACAGGTAATTTTCAAAGGTGTTGCAGGTTAAAGGTGGTGTGTGTACAGATTTAACTCTGAAGGGATGAATTTCATGATATCAATAACGACATCTCATTTTCCTGGCTAATTCATCGAAATCATGTAATAAATCCTGCTTTGCCTTTTTGACTGACGATGAAGGAATGAATTTCAAACCTCTGGATAATACCAAATACTCGTCATCAGTTAATTTTCTATGCGAAAGATTAACAACCTGTTTTCTAGCTTGTGATAGCATACATTTTAGCTTACTTTGCTGCATTGCTTTTGTTTTTTGAAATAAACATAAACGAAGGCTGAAAAATAAAGCTGCAATGCAGCAAAGTAAGCTAAAATTGATGCTATCACAAGCTAGAAAACAGGTTGTTAATCTTTCGCATAGAAAATTAACTGATGACTAGTATTTGGTATTATCCAGAGGTATAAAATTCATTCCTTCACCGTCAGTCAAAAACGCAAAGCAGGATTTATTACATGATTTCGATGAATTAGCCACGACATTGAGATGTCGTTACTTATATCATGGTAACTTGGATGAAATTCATCCCTTCAGAGTTAAATCTGGACACACACCACCTTTAACCTGCAACAGCCTTGAACATTACCTGTTTAATACAAAGTATGAATTATCTTCAATGCAAATTGAAAATTTCGAAACAATTTAAGTGTTACACAGAGGTCCAGCATTTCTTCTCTGTTAAATGATGAATCATTAATCATTAAGAAAGCCGATAAAGTAATAATGTTGTTATTTTAGATAAGGTCAATTGCCTACTGAAGGCGCTTACCAATTAAATACACAACATTACACCAAATTGGAAAATTTTGACCTAAAAGCACTTAGATGTAATATCAATACATGTGTGAAAGGCATGTACACCACAGGTGTTATAGATTACTCCACATTTAATTACCTTAATAATGGTAATCAAATCAATTATCGGCCTGGGTATATGCATATCTTGCCTGAAATACACCAATTAAATGAATCGGAATTAGTAAAAATCAATAAATATGGGTTTTACATTGAAAACATAATGCCGCCAAGGGCATGTCGGCCAATCATATCTCAGATTGGTACTGTCACGGAATTTATTGGACGCTATATCGATTATTTTCTAGTACCTAAAGTACAGAAACAACACACTTATATAAAAGATACGTCTGATCTAATATACAAGTTGGAAAGGATTAAGCCTATTGCAGATTGCTGGCTTTGTAGCTTTGATGTAGTATCAATGTACACTAATTGCCCGATTAATGAATTATTATCGGCAGTTAGAATTTCGTATGATCAGTTTGATAAATCAGATTACAAAATCAAATGCCCACCCACGGATGATTTAATCTATCTCCTCAGATCAATTTTAGAGAACAACATTTTGATTTTAATGGACAGCTTGATAAGCAAAAATAGCCGCCGCGATAGGAGCAGTGCAAGCCCGTAAATCTGTGATATACTCATTTATAAATTATGAAAGATATTCTTTCTGAGTTTGAACATAGAAAAATATCTTTTCTATGGTAGGTATCGTAGTGATTTTTATTAATATATCACTGCGACATGAAGGAAATCAAGGATTTGTTAGAGATAGCAAATAATCATCATCCGTTCTTAAAAGTTCACAATAGAATTTTCATCTAACGAAATAATATTTCTTGATGTTAATATTTTCAAAGGAACGAGGTTTTCTAATGAAAACATCTTGGATGTGAAAACACTTTTAAACAAACAAATGCTTTCCTTTATCTACATCGTACAACAAATAATACTGTTTAAATCATCTAGGTGGGCATTTGATTTTGTAATCTGATTTATCAAACTCATCATACGAAATTCTAACTGCCGATAATAATTCATTAATCGGGCAATAAGGGTACATTGATACTACATCAAAGCTACAAAGCCAGCAATTTGCAATAGGGATAATCCTTTCCAACTTGTATATTAGATCAGACGTATCTTTTATATAAGTGTGTTGTTTCTCTACTTTAGGTACTAGAAATTAATCGATATAGCGTCCAACAAATTCCGTGACAGTACCAATCTGAAATATGATTGGCCGACATGACGGCATTATGTTTTCAATGTTAAACCCATATTTATTGATTTTTACTAATTCCGATTAATTTAATCGGTGTATTTTAGGCAAGATATGCATATACCCAGGCCCATAATTGATTTGATTACCATTATTAAGGTAATTAAATGTGGAGTAATCTATAACACCTTTGGTGTACATGCCTTTCACATATGTATTGATATTACATCTAAGTGCTTTTAGGTCAACATTTTCCAATTTGGTGTAATGTTGTGTATTTAATTACGATCGCCTTCAAATAGATAATTGACCTTATCTAAAATAACAACATTATTACTTTTATCGGCTTTCTTAATGATTAATGATTCATCATTTAACAGAGAAGAAATGCTTAACCTCTGTGAAACACTTATATTGTTTCGAAATTTTCAATTTGCATTGAAGATAATTTATACTCTGTATTACACAGGTAATTTTCAAAGGTGTTGCAGGTTAAAGGTGGTGTGTGTACAGATTTAACTCTGAAGGATGAATTTCATGATATCAATAACGACATCTCATTTTCCTGGCTAATTCATCGAAATCATGTAATAAATCCTGCTTTGCCTTTTGACTGACGATGAAGGAATGAATTTCAAACCTCTGGATAATACAAATACTCGTCATCAGTTAATTTTCTATGCGAAAGATTAACAACCTGTTTTCTAGCTTGTGATAGCATACATTTTAGCTTACTTTGCTGCATTGCTTTTGTTTTGAAATAAACATAAACGAAGGCTGAAAATAAAGCTGCAATGCAGCAAAGTAAGCTAAAATTGATGCTATCACAAGCTAGAAAACAGGTTGTTAATCTTCGCATAGAAAATTAACTGATGACTAGTATTTGGTATTATCCAGAGGTATAAAATTCATTCCTTCACCGTCAGTCAAAACGCAAAGCAGGATTTATTACATGATTTCGATGAATTAGCCACGACATTGAGATGCCGTTACTTATATCATGGTAACTTGGATGAAATTCATCCCTTCAGAGTTAAATCTGGACACACCACCTTTAACCTGCAACAGCCTTGAACATTACCTGTTTAATACAAAGTATGAATTATCTTCAATGCAAATTCGAAAATTTCGAAACAATTTAAGTGTTACACAGAGGTCCAGCATTTCTTCTCTGTTAAATGATGAATCATTAATCATTAAGAAAGCCGATAAAAGTAATAATGTTGTTATTTTAGATAAGGTCAATTGCCTACTTGAAGGCGCTTACCAATTAAATACACAACATTACACCAAATTGGAAAATTTTGACCTAAAAGCACTTAGATGTAATATCAATACATGTGTGAAAGGCATGTACACCACAGGTGTTATAGATTACTCCACATTTAATTACCTTAATAATGGTAATCAAATCAATTATCGGCCTGGGTATATGCATATCTTGCCTGAAATACACCAATTAAATGAATCGGAATTAGTAAAATCAATAAATATGGGTTTTACATTGAAAACATAATGCCGCTAAGGGCATGTCGGCCAATCATATCTCAGATTGGTACTGTCACGGAATTTATTGACGCTATATCGATTATTTTCTAGTACCTAAAGTACAGAAACAACACACTTATATAAAAGATACGTCTGATCTAATATACAAGTTGGAAAGGATTAAGCCTATTGCAGATTGCTGGCTTTGTAGCTTTGATGTAGTATCAATGTACACTAATTGCCCGATTAATGAATTATTATCGGCAGTTAGAATTTCGTATGATCAGTTTGATAAATCAGATTACAAAATCAAATGCCCACCCACGGATGATTTAATCTATCTCCTCAGATCAATTTTAGAGAACAACATTTTTGATTTTAATGGACAGCTTGATAAGCAAAAAATAGCCGCCGCGATAGGAGCAGTGCCAAGCCCGTAAATCTGTGATATACTCATTTATAAATTATGAAAGATATTCTTTCTGAGTTTGAACATAGAAAAAATATCTTTTTCTATGGTAGGTATCGTAGTGATTTTTTTATTAATATATCACTGCGACATGAAGGAAATCAAGGATTTGTTAGAGATAGCAAATAATCATCATCCGTTCTTAAAAGTTCACAATAGAATTTTCATCTAACGAAATGATATTTCTTGATGTTAATATTTTCAAAGGAAAGAGGTTTTTTTTAATGAAAACATCTTGGATGTGAAAACACATTTTAAACAACAAATGCTTTCCTTTATCTACATCGTAAAAGCTGTCACAGTCAACCCGTGTTTGCAGGTTTTATCAAGGGCGAAGTTATCAGATACATTAGAACAACAAATAATGCTGATGATTTACAACATAGATTGTTACAGTTCAGATTGAACTTAATAAAAAGAGGATACAAGGTGATTGAAATCGAACAGGATATAAATAAGGCATTATCATGTGATAAATCTGATTTAATCAGAAAGGAAATTCCTTTAGTATTGGCAACGAAATTCAATCCATGCATTCATAAATTAAAACAATGCATTAGTAAACATTGAGATCTACTAAAACAGGATGCGGTATGCAACGAAATATTTTCAAGCAAACCAATAATAGCATATTAAAAGGATAAAAATATAGCAGATCTATTGACAACGACAAAATTAAAATAAACTGATAGGTAAATCCCTGATGATGGCGGGCCTACAATGCTTAAACCCATTAATAAATGTTACACATTTATCATTAGCATATAATACAAAAACCGCCGAAACACTGAATTAGTGTCAGATTGATGTAAAGCAATTGCAAGTCTAGTAATACTAGCATCATGTGATCATTATTTTGTAATATAATTAAAATAAAATACGAATAGTATGTATACGGAGTCTTAGCTTCCAAATAAGATTTTTTGCTATCGGAATTCGGATTGATGTTGGAATACGTGGATGTTAGGTGTCACTTTTATACAAAATCATAAAAGTATTGAACAAGGACATGGTGGACTTATGGTTTGCTAAGATATCATCCTCATCAAAAATTACTTGTCTGTACGTAGCATCACATAACGATAATCATGTTAATGTATTTCAAATTCCCAGGTAAGACACTGGTTGTTAAAGGATTTACAGACAGATTGAAGCTGTTCCCGCAGAAACAACACCATATGTCTTGAAAGGAGAGCACAGTAATTTCACATCTTGTTGGTCTCTGAATACGTACTTAGGTCGGACATTTACACAGTTCTTAAATTTGCGAATTCGACGATGTATCAAAGACTGAATTGCTTTCATAACACAGTTTGAGAGAGTTTTTCGTGTTGCCCATAAAAAACAGAGAAGCAACATTCATATGCATTTATACGTTAAAAAAAATCAACGTGTTTATGTAAAATCATGACATTGATGTACCAATGATAAACAGACAAATTATAAAAGTACTCACTAAATGTAGTAGTGACGCTGAAATGAAGTTCCTTTGTCGAAGATCTTTTGACAAGTTTAGTATAATCTAAATTCGTTGATTTGCTATCTGTTGATTTGATCGGCATTGATGGTGCTAAAACTATTGTTGACTTTTTCGATGCTAAAAATGCGGTTACGTCCGTCCTTTCATGAGACGAGGCTAAAATTGTCGTTGACGTGAATTTGCTTTCTTCTGCTGATATTTCCTCTTTGTACTTGATGTAGATCTTTCTCTTGTTGATATTTCATCCTTTGTACTTGCTGTAGTAAACATTTCTGTGCAATATATTTAAACATGTTTAAGTAGAGGAATGATAAAATTAAGAAGTGTGTGTATAATCAAATTTCACCTTGATTGTGATAGTCCTTTTAATTGACAGTTTTGACTTTTCGACTGTTAACACTACACTTTAACATAATCGTATCAAACACATTTTTTGATATTTGATCAAATAGTCGTTTGAAAAAATGTTGCAAAAGTATTTGCTGTAACTCGTATAAAGCCTTATGGTAAGATGATAATCTTCTTCTTGACAAGATTCATGAACTGTTTGCATTCAATTTATCGACAGTTTATAGGTCTTCCTATGGACACTAATTCGACCCTTCAATATCAAACTTGTGCCTGTTCTGTTATGGTTTATGGTCAAATTCAGTAAATACACGCCACAATATGTCCAATTATATTTCACTTCCATGATCAAATTTCCTAATAAAGATCTTTATACTTCAGTGTGATGCAATGGTTATCCTACCCAGCCTTTATCAATCCACTTTTTAAACCTATTTCTTTGATTTATTGTTAATGTTGTTGTTACTATTCTCGACCTGAATATGCTTGAAGTATTTTCTATTGGACGTCGAACAGGCAACAATTAATCAAAAATGATTGCAACAAAAAACCGAAATATTAAATAAATATTTTTTATATTTTACATTAATTTTCCTTTAATCCATAATTTTAATTAATTTCTTTAGATTCTGAAATAAGCATCTTAATCTGTTCTATTTAGGAAACCCTTCCTTTGTCGACTCATCTGGTTTTTCTCCTAATGGAGTTTATGCGATTTCCTCAGTTTTTGTTTGTTACCTTGATTTGTCTCTTCGAAATCGATTTACAAGATATAAACATCATTAATCTTCTGTCGCCTTAATTTATTCTTTTTGAAAATTTTGTTAAGTAAAAATAGTAGTAGTCGTTTTTTTTTTGTCATGGCATTGTTAGTTTGTTTTTGACTTACAAGTTTGAATATCTCTTTGGTATCTTTCGCCCTTCCTTTACAAATGCTCTTTATTTCAATATTCCTATTTTTGTATTCGTGTTTTGAGAACATATAAGTACTATGCAAAATTATATCTTTACTAGTTTGACACTGTCTTATGACGGCTGATTCTGGTTGTTTGGGTTTGCAGATGGCCGTGTAATTGTTTTTACAAGGCAATGGAATATACTTAATCTCCCTGTACTTCACTGTTAAATATAAACAATCAACATTTAACAATCCATCTACTTCATCTGAAAAATATAATGACACAAATAGCTTGAATATTTTAATTAGTTTATCTCATAAATCGCAATTTGATACTGATGAAATTGATATTAACAGCAGAAACCAAACAACCATACAAAGTTGAATGGAATTTATCAATTGTAAGAATGCGTTCCTTCGAAATCGTATATGTCAACAATATGTGGTTTTTAATGATTATCAAACTTTTTTAACATAAGAATTACGGAAATATTGAACGAGTTGATATATTGCTAAGAAAGTGGACTACAATTTAGGACATCTTATATGATTTTTGAGAGAGGAATGTAATTTGTTATAGATTTCACAATAGCTCTGTCATTTTCCTAGTACATTTGAAGATGTCTTTAAAGCATATATATAGGAGGAGGTGAAATGAAAGGTATCAAAACATAGGATTTCTACTGTGTTAACCTGTCTCATTTTATCATCTTGTCTTTCAGAGTTTTAGAAGAGTCACTTCTTTTTTCATGACAAATATTTTTGAATATATAATTATCCTTAAAGTAAGCAAAGAAGTGTCTGATATCTTGGCCACAAACAGCGAGTTAGCTTTTTACAATTGGTCATTAGACTGATCTTTCGTTTTTCACATCAAAACGTTAAACTCGTTTTGCGATATAAATTTGTTGATAAAATACGCACGTACCTTAAAACCAAGTGCACGTGACTGGTGTGTTTAATAAGACTTATTTAATACAATTTCTGTCTCACCATGATCAACATTGTGGTATATTATACACATGAGAGGTTTAGCTAGCTATAAACCGGTTTAATCCACCATTTTCTACATAAGAAACTGCCTGTACCAAGTCAGGAATATGACAGTTGTTTTCCAATCTTTCGAAGTGTTTGAGCTTTTGGATCCGTCATTTGCTAAGGGACTTTCCGTTTTGAATTTTCCTTAGAGTTTGGTATTTTTGTTATTTTACTTTTTATGTATTCTATTAAACATGGAGAATACGTGGAATAGGGTTTGATAGCTTACATGTATATAGAGTAATCTGTGAGCAATTGCCAAAAAAAAAAAGAAGATAATATTTGTTTTAAGCACAGTTGTAAAAGAGGTCCTCTATATTATCATGAATTATCATTAATATTATTATTGATATGGTCATTCATATGGTCATAGTTATAACTAAACTGTTTACAAAACTTTGAATCTTTTTAAAATACTAAGGTTTTTTTCCCCAGGAATATATTACCTTAGCTTTATTTGGCATAACCTTTCGGAATTGTGGGCCCTTAATGCTCTTCAACTTCGTACTTAGTTTGACATTTTTAGCTTTTTGATTCGAGCGTCACTAATGAATCTTTCGTAGATGAAACGCGCCTCTGTCATACAAAATTTCAACCCTGGTATATATGATAAGTTTATTGTGCGGATAGAAATTCTGTCATTACTTTCGCAAGACTGATATGGTAGTTTTCTGAAAAGTCGTGCGGTTCCGATTCTCTCGTGTGTTTATTTGGCTACCCCCGATCATAGCTCCAAATATATGTGTCTTGTGTACTTAATTCGATATCATATGTTGATATTACTACTACATGATTTGCATCTCAAATATTGGAATGTTATTATATGAAGATATCATTTGCACAGTATCAAATGCTTTGATTCTAGAACGAGTTTGATTTAACATAAAATAAATTAAAATCATATTGCTTTACTCCAAAATCATTGACAGTTTTTCATTGTTCAGTTTAGCTAATTTTTGTGCTTCAATGATTTTATGTATTTCAGCTACCCACAAAATTGTCTCGAGAATATGTTTTGCAGCTTGCAGACCGTGTAGGCAGTTCTCTACAAGAAATTCATTTGAATACATAACGAATGGTCAACGTTAATGTGTGACCCGTTTTGTGTTTTTTCAAGTAGTCCTAACAAAAAAATTAAAATAACTTGAAAAATAAGGCTGAACATACCAAGAGCACATTCAAAACTCAAGCGTCATAGACAAACGTATAAAAATGAAAAACAACGTAAAGACTAAAAAAGCCAACAAAACACTTCATAGAAAACTATAAACTGAGCAACACGAAAAAAAAAAAAAAACCCTCGGGTGATCTCAGATGCTTAAGAAGCGTTATCAGATCCTGCTCACCTTGTGATACTCGTCGTTTTACTCTTATGAAGTGCGTTAATAAGTAAATGCAAGTGATTAATCTTCACACTAGTTGATTGTAACTGACCATTATCTAACGCTAAAACATCACTAAATTCTTTAACTATCGGTTATGTAAATTTCTAACCTTAAACTTTACAAATTAGGACATTTGACTTGGTCCTTGGATTGTTTTTTAAACAAAAAAATATAAAACTATAAATCTTTTATATGAGCACCGAAGAAAAAAATGCATTTAGATAAACTGACAATATAGGAAAATAAAAAATAGAAAGAATAACTTTCTCAAGATCAAACAGTCCATAATCGTAAAATATAAGAGCATATACCACAACCACATTGACACCTTCTATTGTTCCATAAGCGACTGAATGACTTCGACAAGACCAGTCATGCATACATAATACTTTAGACTTTGACTCCCCTAACCATTCCTGGTATAAAGTTCTGAGCTCCTCAATGATCATGTACACATGTGATTGAGGACCGTTTTGGATCGAGTATTTTTAAGTTTACTTGCATGATTAATGAATACCATTATCGTTAACATAAACACTACCAGAGGCTAGCGTGGTACGAACAATTCGAATTTAATGCAACAATTGTTAAACATATAAACCTACAGCAGATTTCATCGAATGATTCATTTGTTGTCCATTTCAGAAACCTGGATCTAAAGATATTAGACCAGTACTCTCTTCCATCCTCCAAATTATCAAGATTGTCGAAGATGCTAAGTATTGTCCCATTTAACGAGGAACACCTACTTATTGCCAACTGATAAGGTTCTGTGAATTGTCTAGTAACTAAAATGGAAACAAACATTGTAGAGACTTGACCAAAGATATAAAAGTAAGAAATACAAAAAACAATATATAATGATCCTCGTTGCGGACAGTTAATTTACGGAAGTCGACGATTAGATGATGGTGTTCACCGGCACAACTATCAACCCAACGGGAATGTTGTTATGATTTAATATACCAGTCTTTTCATACATTAAACATGTTAAATAAAAATAAATTATCAATTTACTCATTTATACATGTTATATGCAGAAATAGCTCAAAATAAACTTGGAGCTACAAGCAACACAATGGAGATGCTTTAATTCCATCTTTGAAATGCAACGAACATTTGGATAGATTTTCCTGGTCAGTACAAACGTGTCCTGTTATAAAAAAAAAAAAACATTGATGGATAGAATGTCTCGATGTAGACCGGTTTGAAACAGGTTAATGTTGATGGTGATGTTCCTTTGGCACCATCTTACGGTGTTTATATTTCACAGCTCGTTCGCTATGCCCGTGTCTGTTGTGACGTTTTTGATTTTAACGAACGTAATCTATGTATTACTGGTAAATTATTAAACCAGGGATATCGTTACCATAAGTTACTTAAAACCTTTACTAAATTTTTCAATAGATATAAAGATTTGGTTTTGAAGTTTGGTTGTACCTGTAGAAAACTTATTTCAAACGGGATAGCACATCCTCATTTTTACGGAAATGTTGTTAACCGTGCCCGGAAATTTAGAAATGATCCTTGTAAACTTATCGCTCCTTTAAATAAACTTATTCTAAAAGGTTACCAATTCAACACTGTAATAAGATCATTGAATATTGTTTTATTGGTATAAATATTGATTTTGTTATCAGTAAATTAAAAGCAAACTAAATATTACTAGTATGTTATATACATATACACATTCATGGATCTACAATCTGTCGATACCTGTATCTTGGCATTGCACAAGGTCATGTTTTTCTCTGACTGTTTATGACGTCTTTACACTAAATCCATTGGATGTTGGATGTGTACGGATTGATAATTTAGTCTTAGATGCATGATTTTTTTATTAGTTGTTAGTGGCTTTGAACTAGCTGTCAGATAACTGCGAGTACTCTCAGATCTGTTCCTAATGTCTTTTTGTTGTTGGATGTACAAGTACCATGCCACGTCCACTTGTATTTTTGTCCATCTGATGAGTTAAGCCTTTTTCAACTGATTTTTATAGTTCGTTCTTATGTTGTACTGTTATATCACTGTCCCAGGTGACGGGGAGGGTTGGGATCCCGCTAACATGTTTAACCCCGCCACATTATGTATGCATGTGCCTGTCCCAAGTCAGGAGCCTGTAATTCAGTGGTTGTCGTTTGTTTATGTGTTACATATTTGTTTTTCGTTCATTTTTGTACATAAATAAGGCCGTTAGTTTTCTCGTTTGAATTGTTTTACATTGTCATTTCGGGGCCTTTTATAGCTGACTATGCGGTATGGGCTTTGCTCATTGTTGAAGGCCGTACGGTGACCTATAGTTGTTAATTTCTG
>JAASAO010001870.1:0-82226 GCA_017311375.1 Mytilus coruscus | reverse complement strand
ACATGTAGACCTTTCAAGATACCTATATATATATACCATATAAATTTATCCAATTACTCGTTATACATGTTATACATGTAAGAGAGTATTTCACTGTATGACTGTTCAAACAGTAATATTTTTTTCAAACAGTCAGTGAAAAATGAAAACAAGTTAAAGTGCAACGGACAAGTTACTAACAGAAATTTCATAACATAAAGCAGTATCCAGGTCTTTAAGCTTCTAAAATGTACCTGGTGAAGCTTTATACAAATAGGTTACGCTGTAGCTGCTGCCAGATTGTAATACCTATTTCTTGCATACTTCAACTTTTGTTGCAGGCGGGACAATAAAATTATACTTTGAAGTACATGGTTTATTTGTTTAATATGCTTGGCCACTAATTTAGATTTTTATTTAATTCTAATTCAGACTTCAAGTACAGCAGCCAGTCATTTGACACTAAACAATTGTGACGGACTACGAGAGACCCTCATGGGTGGTTAAGGTCTTTTACACACCCTGGTGGTAGTTAACAATTGCAATGCCAACATAACCTTCAGATGCGATATACATGCACTGTTTTGTAAATTTCACTGAAACTAGAATTTCACATTATCCAAATTGTTATTATATTAAATGACTGATTATCCACTAAAGTATTCATGAATTCAGATATGATGCACTATTATTATTAATATTCACTGAAACTATGAATTTTCATTATTCCAAATTGCTATTTCAAATGAATAATTATCCAAGGTATTCATGGAATTCAGATACAATGTATGATTGCACTATTAATATGCACTGAAACTATGAAATCTTGTTATTCCAAATTCATTATTGATATACCAAATGAATAATTATCATGATTATCCAAGGTATTTAGTCATCCAGTAATGTGGTCCTCCTTTAATACAATTTGTAAGTTTCCTATTTGTACAATGCACAAGTTTTTTCTTGTCCAATTTAATCCTAACATCACATCATCATTATGGAATAATGCTGCAAGTGCTATTCATTATTTCCAAAAACAATAAATAACTAGCACAAAATAATGAATTAATCCACTGTTTCACAATTTGCAGCTATAAGAGTGACTCCGTGACATCTATATTTCCTATGCATCAAAGTGCACATGTAGCAGGCTTCATATTCTAAGTGGGAATCATGCTCAAACCAATATGATTCTACAAAAAAATTATACATTGAGACTAAAGTACAGTAAAATTTTAACTAATATAATACTATATACATTGTATGGTACTTAGAAGAAAGTCAATTACAATAACTGTATTTACCTAGATGAAAACTAGCAATCCTTATTTGATTGACAAAAAATTCTAGAACTTATACAATTATATTTTTAAGTCCCAATTAACAAGAAGAATAAATCTTTTAGGGGTCTAAATTTATATATGGTGTTGTCTTTTTCCTACATTAATGATTTTTATGTGTGACTGTGTACTTTCATTGAAGGGTTACTGTCTTATTGAGGCTCACATCATACTTTATTTCATCAATTTTTTAAAGTCAGACATCATGGACATAGTTATTCCTCTCTAAAACACAACAGGTTATTTCTTTTGTTCATGTTAATATGAAATAGATTGATACTACAGAGAAACGTTTATAGAATGAAAAATAAATAAATAAATGCACTGTTACTATATAGAGGCTATTGACTTTCTCTTTGTCAAGTGCATATAATGAATAAACCTTTGTGATGTAAATGTAGAATCTTTGTCCTAAAGTTAATCAGGAAAATATATATTCTGTTCCATGGCTTAGCCTCCTCTTAATGTTTTAAACCTTGAGTTTAATTTTACATCTTTTGTGTTACCCGGTATACTTTTACTTATTACAGCTTGTATTAAATAATGCTTTGCAGCTCAGACAACACTTTCTTTATTTTATTTTAGTTATTTACCCAATTTTATTTTGATAAATCAATACTCAGATAACTTTTAAAATATGCATTTTTATATCCAAAATAATATTGTATCCTGCTGTTTCACATTTTTCTTAAATTATAATTTATTTTGAAAATTTATACAAATTTTGAAGAGGACAATTATAATTTGTGAACATCATCATAAATCATCTTCAATATATACCCATGACAGTTTAAAATTCACCCCAAGGCAATAAACTATTGTGTCTTAATCTGTATATTAGCTATAGCATGTATATAAGAATTCCTGATTATTACCTATCCAGTGTTAACATCCTGATTATTACCTATTTTAATGTCACATTTGCATGGTCATGAATTCATGTTCAGTAAATACATATATTTTGATAATTTATTTTCAATTTGAATAAAAGGTATTTTAAACTAAATTATTAGACATACACTGCAGTTAACACAGTAAATTTTATGACAACTTACTTGATAATACAATATCTTTAAAAATATTTTGAGCTTCATAAAATACTTTAAAAAGTTTATAACATGTTTACATAAAAAAATATGCTTACAGATAGATTTTTTGTTATTTTTTCCCAAATATTAAATGTTAAACATAAAATAATTATGTAGAAAAGGCCAAAATCTGCAGTCAGATGTGAATGCACATGATGAAAGGAGATGTGGGATATATATCAATGAGGCATCAACCCAACAGTAAGGCAATAATAAAGTAACCAAAACACAATTTAACACAAGTAGAAAAATATGACTAACAGGGCACAATTTATATAAAAATTTGACATGAAAATATATAGTTTAGGTTCAAAGTATTTACAAATTTATAGTGATTTAATATTCAATGTTAAATCTAAAAGAATATAATTAAGATGCTAACTTTGCTTTTAATATGTTTTTATTTCTTTTAGCTTAAAACCATGTAGCAATTAACACGATGAAATATTTATAGATATTTTATTCATTGTAATTATTCATTTTAAGAAAAGATGCAACAACCTCCACAACCCTTGTTCAATATGAATCCTTATATTTAAGTACATGATGAAACAATTACTAATTGAATTAGCACATTTTGTTTAATCAACTGTGTTTAAATGGCAACTGTTATCATGGTTATGACTCTGTGCATTGTTTCAGGAACATTAATTTAATAGTATTGTTTTATTTTGATGATTAATGTTATTTTGAACCATCTAATACATATTCACATTCAATGCCTTATATTATCAAATAATTTAATTTTGGATGTAACGCGTCTTCCGATTGGCTGACGTTGTTTTGTTTATCAGCTCATAGACATAATTTTGTCATGTGACCTTGACGTCATCAACGTTTTTCATGATTTACACCGGTTTAAAATGGAATTAAGAATTAAATTATAAGAATGACTGTAATATTTTTCTGTCTATTCGAAATAACATAAAATGTGGTGCACACTTTAAAATAACCCGCTACGCGGGTTATTCAGTGTGCACCACATTTTGATGTTATTCTTCACAGACAGAAAAAATATTACAGTCATTCCTTAAATATATTCAAGTTTTGTTGTCCATGATTTTGGAATTATTTAAAATTAAATGAAAATGCATACTTGCTAAACAAGTCACTAAAATTAATAATTCTATAACATTTTATGGTCAGATCATATGTTTTCGTACGCCATCATATTAATTTGTACTATGCATGTTTTTTCAATGGAAATTGTGACGTCACAATGCATTCTTAATAGAACGAAAACTATCAGCTGACAAAGCAAAACCAGGGAAATACTAGTACTCCAGCATTAGTAACACAATTATATGGAGATGTACATGTAAGGATTGGTTGGTTGTTGGTTATAAAAGTCCAGTGACAAGTATTTCATGCAAATTTAGGACCAGAGAGTTAACAATACATTAACATACAATATGTACATTATGTATAGGTCCTGTAAAAGGCAATACCGCACAACAAAAGTTAACTAATGCCTCACATGTTCGAGTTTAACAGTAAGACGATGAGGATCAAGAGTAACCTTTTTTATTCCTTGACCTTGTCACCCTTGGGGTGATGTATGCAAAGTAAATAAGGGATTACATGACATACACATGATAAAAGGGGGAGGGGGAATGGTGTCATACATGAATTTCAATGATGCACAACTTTTACAGGCCCAAATCCTAACTTTGCCTTGGAACATGCAACTATGCACGAGTGTGGTGATACAGAACGTCGATTCATAGCCTATCTGTCATGTCTGTAGGAAGAACAAATGTGCACATTTTCCCTTCAAAATCTTGGATCCATGATTATTCGATAGACATGCTTTAAAATATTGTTCATTTCTACTCACCGATTGTAATTTCCAGCTCAGCTTATATTGTACATGTGGTCTAACATCTGTACCTAAGTTTCCTGTATAAAATATAGTTTGCCGACCTGCAGGTCCAGTTTGCCGACAAGAAAATGAAGAGGGTAAATCGTTTACGGTGAAGAATTGTTTTCCGTTTTTAATGAAACTTGACAGATCTAATTTATTAATTTCTTTTATCATCGGAAATGTCCCTCATGGAGAGTAATTCAAATTAAAACGGTTTTATTATGCTGTACAATATTGGTAACTTAGTCATATTCTTTAAATTTACTTCAGGAATACCCACGGTATATTTTCTAATCCGCAGAATTTATCAAAACTTTTTTTAAATATAAATTTGAATGAATTCATTAGCATCTTCTGCAATAATATTAAAACTCTATTTTTAAACGAAGGCTTCTGGTATGTAAAACCAGTTATGAACGAATCTGAATAGATAAAATAAAAATTAAAGATACCTAAAGGAAAGTCAAACGCACATGTCAAAAAAGAACGGACAATGCTATGGCAATAAACGGAAAACGACAAAAGAAAGACAAACAACGATCGCAAATAGGTACCAACCTATAACTGGTAAATCACATTAGAACGTTAGCATTTTTCTATATGTGTACCTTGCAATGTTGTCCGTCTGTAATCATCTTCAGTTATCTCTGTATAATGAGCACTTTCATCACTACTGGCTTCGGTTGTTGGGACATTTATTGGTGTTATCATCCTAAATATTAATACATATGTAAATAAAACTGAAATTGAAATGAACAAAGCCTCAATCTGTAACCGATTAGTCAAATTCATCTCAAGTTCACATAAAAAAACGTCACCAATCCGTAAAATTTAATCAGATAAATTTTGATAGAACAAATCGGACGGATAGGGCAGATCAATACGTCTTGCCAAATTGACCTCTAGTACGTCGGAGTTGACCGTTGGTATAATACAGAATAATTAACGTGGTTTCATATAACACGCCCTCCCGAGGAAGTTTGCAAAAATTTGCTCGTCAAATGTGCAAACAAATTGAATTATAAGTCCTATTACAGGTTCCGATTGCGCTAAATAAAAAGCCATTTTTTTTTTCTAAACCAGATGTGTGCAATTCATTCCAATATAAAAGTAAAAAAAAAAATTTAAAAATGAACAAACAAATGTTATATTGATCGCTAGCATCATACTATATCGCCGAAATTCATCACGAAATGTACGGAAGTGGAGATTTCTTAATTTAGAATTGAACGTTATTTTCATCACGTATCAGAAAAAAAAGAGTACCAAAGACACAATTTATATCAACCGGAGAACAATTATTTAAGACGTTTTATAAAAATCATTGCGATGCAGTTGGGAACACATGATCGATAGAAGTGTTTTCGTCAGGTACGCGTTTGACACCTATATATAGTGCGTAGTTATTTCAATTACATATATATTCGTCCGATTTGTGCATACAATTAATGGTCTGGTCGATTATTGACTGTTATTATATAATCTGTCTGATAACGAGTCCTGGGATCAGCTATCAATCACGAATCTTTCACCTATCGCTCAACTTTACGCCAAACATTATCTCTATGGTTACAAGTACTGTTATTAATCGGGAGTATAATAAATTAACATATACTAAAAAAAATGTCGCTGATAGAGTAGTTTAGAATTGCAAACTTGTTACTAATTTTACGCATGATTACAGTTAATTGATAATAAATCATTTTATATAATGTTGTGTAATGTTGTGTAATCTATGACAATGTATCGTTAGTTATTCACAATGGTTTTCAAAGATGATCTTAGGTAAACACTCTTTTAAAAAGAATATCATAAATCAATTACAGATGTATTGTAAAATTAACTTTTTAATTCATTTAAATCCCCGATGTCATGTTTAGACATGGGTGATCTTTTTTTGAGATAACGAACACAATTTAAATGCTGATGTTAAACTTGGGACCATAATCAGGAGCAGAAATACATATATTTATATGTAACAAAGTTCGGGACCACAGGACGTTTCGACTCATCCAAAATTTCAGTTCAACCGAGTTCGAGACAACGACAATTTACTGTAGATTACTGTAAAAACAAGGTAATACTAAACACAAAGCATTAATTCTAGAAAGGTCATATTTTAACCGTACAGACATTAAGAATTTGTTATATTTTAAAGTAACAAATTAGAATATTACAACTTTAAAATACTTTATGTGTTTTATGACCTAAACGAATCAATTAATTATTCGAATACTTTCTAAAATCAATATTGCTGATTGAGTTGATATCCTTACATTTTGTTACATTAAAAAACATGATTGGCTTGGACTTAATGAAATTATATCTTATCATTCTTAAATAAGAAACAAACCTTCTCTTGATCTTCTGTTTCAGGTACCCTACAATTTGAAACATGAAACACAACATATATATCATTTATTGATATTAAACATGTTAATGCAGCATTTAGATTATTTGATTTATACCATGTTCAATTTTGAAATCTAACAGTGTTCTTGCTGTTCTATTTAATCGTTGACATTTAATCCAAGTGTTACACATATCCATATCTGTCTAGTATTATATTACTGTAAAACGCATTTATTATATAGTGCTTATTTCAAAGTATATTTTCCGCGTTATGTTGAATACGATTTCAACCTTACCTTCAACAATTATGTTGTGGCCGTTTGAAAACTTCTTTGTTAATTTGAAAAGGCATATGATAAATATCAATACTCTATAATGCCTTTTTGAATACAGCAAATAAGCTAATTTCGTTTTTTTTTTATTCAAAATACATAAGATTATTGAGACATTTCTGAAAACAAAGATAAGAAGGTTTTATTTTGTCTAAAGAATGGTCATTGTTTTATTTGGCACATACTGTTTATATTTTCGATGATACATTTCGATTTACTTGTCATCCCATTAACTAAAACAAACACTGTGTACTTACGAACATATAATCCAACCATAGCTCCTAGGACTGTTATAATTACGAATAATACTACAATGTCGATCCCTTGGAAAGATAGTGACGTTTTAACTGATGATTGGTTGGCTAAAAAATGTTATAGATATTTTTAATCACAAGATCGTAAAATTACTATACTATTATTAGTTCAAACAACTGCATGTATAAGATAAAATAAATTAATTTATTAATTCTGTCATTGAGAGTTATGACAGGGGCATTTTCATTTGTTAGATGGCAAATCTGTGAAAAATTTTAAGCAATTATAGACACTTTCAGAACACATGTTAATCATTCATATATGATTTATTCACCAATAACATAATACTAATCAAAATATTTCTGATAATTATGTAATATAAAATGAGACGATATGGTATGATTGCTAACGAAACAACATTCATACTTGCGCCAAATGACGTAGGAGTTTGCAACTATAGGTAACCATACCGCCTTTAACATGAGCGAACCCTATATCACATAGCACGCCAAAAAAGTACTCGACAAGAAAAACGTAAAACAATTCAAACAAGAAAACAAACGGCCCGATTTCAGAAAAAACAACAAATATGACTAACAGCAACAAACGACAACCTCTGAATTATTACTTTAATGAGGTTGACAAAGCTAGTATGTTTCTAAGTATTATCCATATTCATGTATAATCATTACAGGCTCCTGACTTCGGACAGGCACATACAGAATGCTGCGGGGCTAAGCATGTTTGTTGGCGTCATACCCATCTCATAACCTGGCAAGTTGTGTAACAGGACAAGATATTCAAATCAGTTGAAACAGGATTGCCTCATAAGATCGACAAAAAGCACACATAAAACAGCTTACAAAAATCATAAGTCACAGAGTAGCAACCTGAGAGTACTCGCAGTCACCATGGTTACTGACACCTAGTCCAAAGCGAATAACAACCGATAAAACAGTCATGTATCAAAGTCAAAAATAACAATCAGTTAACATCCAATTGAATTGGTGTAAAGTCGTCATAAACAGTCAGAGAAACACTGTGCTTTAATTTGGAATCTTGTGTGTATTTTTTAGAAAGTAAACAAGGTACGTTCGTGAATGCAATTAAAAGGATAATACCTCGATTGTAATATCGTACACATACGTACATGACTATCATTCTTAAATTTGTTTTATAAACGAAAAAAGTGTATGATATGAGGTTGACCAAGCTAGTATGTTTCTAAGTATTATCCATATTCATGTATAATCATTGAAAAGATCAAATGTTGGGAAAAAGGCAAAGGGTCCCAAAGTGTTCCCAGACATGGTTAAAAGTCACGTTAGAATCTGACTCAAATGGTAAATTCACAGATTAGTCAACTATTCTGGTATTGTATCAAAACGATTAACAGTAAAAGATACTAGTAAGTTGAGAAAGAGCCGAATAGAATCTTCAACTAATTCGAGATTGTCAAGTGTAAATTTCTCCTCCAAACAAACATAAAACACTAGTAATTTTTGGGGCCCTTTATAGCTTACTGTTCGGTGTGAGCCAAGGCTCCGTGTTGAAGACCGTACTTTGACCTATAATAGTTTACTTTTATAAATTTTGACTTGGATGGAGAGTTGTCTCATTGGCACTCATACCACATCTTCTTATATCTATTAGATATTTGAGATCAGCCTAGGGACTTGACATCACGAATTTCTTCCTCTATCGTGTTCGTAAAACATATATTTATGTAGCAAATTTAGGAAATCGAATCTAATAGTTTTGAATGTTTCCGACTAAAAACACATGATAATAAAGGAGTTTAGCACACGAAACATTGTGGCATATATTTACGAACGTACTACATTGCATAACTAGTTTCGTAACGTAGATGGATACCGTGCACTAACTATCTGTATCAACTGTTAAACACAAATGTTTTGCAATATTTTTTTATTTCCATGATGCATCTTATAAAAACATGCACATTTACAATATTTTCCTTAAGAATGTGTATAACCTAAACGAGTATTTACACATGTAAGTAGGATCACAATAAGTCAATAGCCATACACACTGATGCCAAGATTTAACAAAAGCACAAACACAGGCAAATGTTCTTAATACTTAGTCGTATGGAAATAATTATAAGTTGATTAACTTTGATTGGATATCGACATCATATAGATAAATGTTTAATTTGTGATAGACTGCCGATTGATGACATTCGTTTGAACACGAGTAATGACAGAATGTCAAAATATTACTAGCAAGATGACAGATAAATCAAGTAGTGCCATACCTGTTACCTACCCGTTTCGTGGATCTGTAGTTTTTTTTATACCGTTGTCTCCCTCATAATGATTTATAAATTGTGATCCACCCTGTGTTATGTTCTTTGTATGCCTCATATCAGTAGTTGACTCAATATGTTTTAAAATTTGTTTGCCGCTCGCAATTAACCCCTATATCCTCACAAAGTAATATCTTCTCAAGGTTACCTCCACATACACGCAGAACGAAAAGCACTCAGAAAGTTTACATATCACGCATACATGGAATGAATGATGAGTATAATCATGTAGTCACCCAATATTGCAAAATTACTCACCTAAAGTCATCACAGGAGTGACAGCCGTCTTATTACTTTCACCAATTTTATTTCGTGACAACAGCCGAACAAAATATCGAGTGTTTGGAGTCATGTTATACAGGAGATTTGACATCCTAACCTGCATGTTATCAATTATAGGTCCTGAACGTCTCCACATTTCATCGGCTTCTTGTTGATATTCTATGAAAAACGTCTGAGGTTCTCCTCCGTTATATTCAGGACACCATGATACTGCTAGAAGTCTTTTCAAAGGAATTACTGACACATTTGTAGGAGGTTCGGGACGATCAGCTTTGTAGTAAAATTTACATACTAAAGAAATTAAGTTAAACACAAGATGTTTTTAAAGTACTGTTTCAGATTGAAACGTAACCAAGGTCTAAAGACAAATCAATACCGGGTGCTATGAGATGAATGTACATTTGATGTCAATTAAAATTTTAGCATTATACACAGCAAAAAATGCAATGCATGTTTACCAGGTGTTTTTGAACACGTATGTTAAACATGCGTTTCACCATATGTTTACCATGTGTTTTGAGTAACAGGTGGTAAACATGTGTTTGAAACCATGCGTTTCCCATATGTTTGAAAAACATGTAGGAAACATGCGTTGGTGAACGCATGTGAAACACATGTTTACAAAACGCATGAGAAACATACGTTTGACCATATGTTTACCATACGTTTTAAGAAACACCTGGTAAACAAGTGTTTAAAAACATGTGGTTAACATATGTTTTGAAAAACACCTGGTAAACGCATGTTTTGAGTAACACCTGGTTAACATATGTTTGAAAACAGGCTGTTAACGTATGTTTTGAGTAACACCCGATAAACATATGTTTTCATATTTCATATTACTTTATATTACTAATATTAAGGGGGCAACCATTAAACTTCAAAAAGAGGGGGATATGGTTTATTTCTGACTCAGAATTTGATTTCGCGCAAAGTGTGAACAAAATTTATTTAGTTTTTCAACGCTATCAATCAACTTATTTTGTCAAAATTTAACACTATAAAGTATGGGCGAAATCTGCATTCAGAATACATTTTTCTCATCTGCTTGACAAGAATAAATTTTTTTCATCCAATTGGGGATCAGAATATTTTTTTTTAAAACATACTCCCCCCCCTCTTTTGAAGTTAAATGGTCGTTCCCTAAGTAAGTGTCAGATTGTCTGAGGTAGTTTCTATCTTGTTCAATGAGGGTCATTAGAATTAGGGGAAAGAAACACTTGATCATGTTAAAATCATGACAAACAATAGTCACTAAATGGTGTCACTTCGTCCCTTATACAAGGTACAGAATAATGTACTATCATGATATAGATTTCTTCTTTTTTGTGTGATTTTAAAGCAAAGGATATAAACTGTTTCTATTTTACTTGTGTCTTATGCAAGCATTTGATGCCGGGTTGAGATGGGTTTACCGTTATACCTGCCCATCTTATGTCCCTCCAATCCGCCAAATCATGCTACTAGAAATTTTCGGGAGTTTGACAGTCTGGCAATAGCAACCTAGTACCGTCATAAGCATGTGATGTCATAAGACACCCTTATCAGGGGCGGATCCGGCCATTTTTAAAAGGTGGGTTCCCAACCCAGGATAAAGAGGATAAAGAAAGGGGGGGTTCCAACCATATGTCCCCATTGAAATGCATTTATCGTCCAAAAAAAAGGGGATTCCAACCCCCGGAACCCTCCCCCTGGATCCGCCACTGCTTAATACTTCTTCCAAATTTCGTATGTGGAATAAATGTCCTTCTCAATTTCTCTTTTCTATACAGCTCGCCCAACTCAAACACTCTCACTAATTATTACAACTTTATCAAACTACCACCACTCAAAAAAAAAGCAATATAACAAACTAATTGAATAAAAATAATTATATTTTTCGCTATCACTAGTAACGGTTTTTACTACTGAAACGGTCATTTTAAACTGAACAACTCTTAAATGCCTGAATTTACCTCAAGGAAAAATGTCAAGATCTTTTTCAGTTATTCAGTACGTGATCAGTACCCTGACCCGCGCAGGAGATTCAGTACAATTCAGTACTGGTTCAGGTAATTAAGAGAAAACGCTTTGCGTTTGATTCAGTAGCGTCAAGAACGTTTTCGTACAAAACAGTACATCGATAAAATAGTTGTTTGGGAATTTTCAGTAGTGTTCAGTGCCAGGTAAATCTATCAATTTTGACATAAAATAGTTTGTGCAGATTTATAAGGCTTGTCTCCCTTTATTTGGGCTTGGTACATTGATCGATTTCTCAATGATATTGATTTCTTTCTGTGGAAAATACTTCTGCTTTGTTCAGTTGTCCAAAATGAAATATGTTTGAAAGTTAAATGATTGTAAATTACAATGAAAATGAAATCTGTTGTCGGAATTGCGTACAAATTTTTACCTAGCTTTAACAACGGAAACGCGGCTATTGACAAAATGTAAACCTTTAAACAGGCAATCCCCGCCTTCAGTAAAATTCGGGTTCTACAATTTTATGACTTTATATATTTTGCTGAATAAATCATAAATGTCAAATATATTTTGTTATTGTAAATACCAATTTTCTCTGTGACTACGACACGTAGATTTATGAGAATAAAGTACATTCATTCACTTTGCAATTTATATTTGTTTCATGTTTATTCAAATACATAATCATTAAATATACAAACCTGTTAATTGTGACACATTAAATCAGTCCCATTATAAATATTGCAAATACGTCATATAAACCTCAACTTGATTAAGATTTTGACCCTAACTGAATCTTTGCAAAATCTTCCTATGACATATAAAAAAAATAATATATAATATTAAAACTATTCAAGACATTTTGTATCAACTCGTAAAATAAAATATAATATAAAGAGGAGGACGACATTTTGCACATGTGTTTTTTTTTTTTTCAAATACACAATTTCTTATAAAATTTCGTGTCAGAAAACGTAATTGGAAAACTATTAAAAATAATATAAACACTGATTATATAATAATTTGAACAAATTTGGAGATATGTATATTTTTTCCGAATACACTATGAATCTATTAAACACCTAAAAGATCATTCATAGTAAAAATTGAAAAATAATTTTAAAATTCCAGAAAAAAAAATTACCTAACACACAAATGCAAGAAATGTTAGAGGGTGTGGATGTGGGTTTGCAGAATAGAGAATAATGGGCAAAAAATATAAAGAATAGAGAAAATGGAAAAAAAAAATAAAGAATAGAGAATAATGATGTGCTAAAATATAAAGAATAGAGAATAATGATGTGCTAAAATATAAAGAATAGAGAATAATGGGCAAAATTATTAAGAATAGAAAAAAAAACGACTTAAGAAATTAAAGAATACAGACTGAATGAAGGACCCCATCCAGACCCTCATGTAACACTGATTTGTGAATTATTCTATAGCTAAAACCCATTCATATATTAACTTCTATGTCATTTGGTCTCTGGTGGAGAGTTACTTCATTGGCAATCATACCACCTATTTCTCTTGTTAAAAAAATCATAAAATCACAACTGGTTGAACATGTTGAACTGTGGGTTTTCAAATCTTAAAAGTGGCAGTTTTCTTCAAATAAAGATTTAGGAGAGAAAAAAAATCTGTGAATTTCTCGGAGTCGAGTTGATATGATTTGACAGTTTAAAGGCTACAATAATAAAGTAAATAGAAAAATAAATTCCAGTTTCTTATTTTTCTTCTTTTTACTAAAGAGAGGTGAAAGATACCAGAGGGACATTCAAACTCATAAGTCGAAAAATAAACTGACAATGCCATGGCTAAAAGAGAAAAGACCAACAGACAAACAATACATTGTGTAGTACACAAACCACAACATAGAAAACTTAGCAACACGAACCCCACCAAAAACTGGGGTGTAATGCAGGAGGTATTGATGCAGGGTCCTTCATCTCTGTATTCTTTAAATTTGTTGCTCATTATTCTAAATCTTTAAAAAATAATTCTGTAATTACTTGATAACTGTATTCTGGACATTGTTCTTTTCTGTAATTACATGTAGTATATTTTACCCAATTCTTTAATTTTTGCACTTATTCTTTATAGTTTAGCCCCCATTTATTCTCAATTCTTTATTTTTTTTTACCCATTTTTCTCTATTCTTTATTTTTTTTTTGCCCATTATTCTCTACTCTGTAAACCTCATCCACACCCTCATACAGGTTGGTGTAATGGTATATTAGTAGTTCTTATTTGTCTATAAATTTGCAGACTTTTGCTGTTACTAAATCATTTAGGGAATGATGTTTATTCTTCACATAGTCCAATATCAAATAGAAAGTTCATGGGTTATATGCCAAAACGTCATCAACCCATATACATTTTGTACACTACATGTACCTTACTGTATGTAATGAATTATAATTTAATTGATCACGGGTGCACTATATAAAAATAAAGAGTGTGGTATGATCTCCAAAGAGACTACCTTCCAGAGAAGATAAATGTATATGCAGAGACTAAATGACTTGGATGAAAGTAACTCAAGGTCACAATGCATACAGCCTTCAACAAAGCATAACAAAACCCACTATAAAGTTCAGAATAATTTAAAAAACCCTGACATGAAAAAATGTAGATTATGAGAGATCATTTACTGTATAGTCAATAGAATGATGTAAAATACAAAGGATATTCATAAATTTCAAGAACATATATGGAATAAGGGCGTGACCCATAATTCTTCAATAAATCATATAGCCCCTGTTCTTCTTCTGTGCAAAAATTGTTGGTCGTTTTCCCATGCAAATTTAGAAAGCTGTTATTTCATAAAGATTAAACAGCAAAATAGGTACACAAGCTCATGAAAAGCATTAATATATAGTTTTGCTGTATAGGCTAATTTTGAAGATAACACAGCAATTGTACTGTTACAGTAGTTTCATTAACAAAAATATAAAATGTAATTCTAGGCAAAAATAAAACCCAAACAAGTCTATTTAATGTTATTTTGTTTATATATAGGGAAGGTAGAAAGGCAAATTCCCTGAATTTAAAATTTGTTCTTAGTATTCTCCTTTAGGATGGTAATTTCAATATAAATGTCTATTTGCGGGCAATTATAAATATAACAGTTAAGTGTGCACAAAATGGTGTAGGACAGGATATTTTGGCACCAAAAATGCTTTGTAGCAAATCTTTAAACAGACCAGAGTAAAGTGCTGTTCCTGTACTTGTCTTTATTCTATTTTCTGTTATGCGTGTTCTGTTAATCTATTTAGATTAAAAAGGTTGAGATCTGTTCAACACAACCAAACTTCCATGTTAATGTACCTGTCATTTGTCTGTCCAAAGGTAGGAACCTCGCTAGGCGTAGTAATATGTCAAAGCTTATTTTTTAACTAGTTATTTGGAGTTTTTTTGTGTTTAAAACACACCTTTACTGAAATGAGATGATATGGTATGATTGCCAATAATTTTATTTACAACATACATGTATATTTAGATCTGTTTGTATAAAGATCTGTCAGTTGTTGAAGTTTGAGGTTGCCATCTTGGTTATTTTTCTCGTACGGTTGATATCTCATTTATATATATGTACCCTACATCATGTACGTCTACTTTTATTCATTAAAAGTTTGGCCCAAAATCACTGATTTAATTACTCTGAAGTTGAAAGGCACAGTACTTTTGAAATATCAGAAATCTTGCTATACACATGTATACATTTCAAATAATATGTCAAATATTGTGTCAAACTGTTTGGAATTTATAATACATATTACATGTAGATATTTAATTTATAAAGGAGGAGGATACTTTTATTTTTCAGAAAGAAGTGTTTGTTTTGGATCATTAGACATCTGATTTTCAACATTATCAATTGGCATATTGTTATCCTAGATTTAAAATGCAACATTTTAGCAGGGACATGTCTCTGATCAGGGGCAGATCCAGGATTTTAGGTTAGGAGGAGGAGGGGGGGGTGTAAACTTTTTCGCTGAGGTAAAATTGTTGAAATATTCTTTATTAAGCTGCGGACAAACCATGCTTTGCAAATTTTAGGGGGTGCACGCCCGCCACGCCCCTGTTGATTATAATCAGGCACTTTGACTGGGTTATACATGTATATGTCAATATATCCCGAGGAGAAAAGGGGAAGTTGTTATATGCACCCATTTAAAAGTTCTTAAATATTGTAAAATTATATTCAGATTCAGCTTGCAAGGAGGGACAATGTGGGAGTCAGAGGCAGGACCCTGGCACATGTGGCAAGAGGGGCAGTAAAATGGGGATAATTGTGGAAAAGTCTAGAGAGATTTTCATTTTGGAGTAAGGGGAGGAAGTAGAAGTTTTGAGAAGAAAGATGGGGAAGGGAAGTGGGAATCACGCCCCTCCCCGTCCACCCCTGATAAAATTCCCCGCTGAGCTCATCCCGATTATTTTGATGCTGAGGCTAAATTTCATATTAATAAGGCTTGAAATGATCAGCTGTTTATTTAAGATTATTTTGTTTTAAATGTAAAGGTCGAAGAACTGGGATTTCAATGAAGAGCTGTATAACTAAACCCCTTTTATGAAAATGCTTGGTCCGATCGTCCTTATCAACATTTAATTATCATTCAAGGAGTTATTTTACAATTCAAACAAACACTCGTGTACAACTAGGAATGTTTGTCAATACATCAAAACTGTCAAAACATCTTCAAACAATGTGCTTACGTTACTTCAATCAGACACTCCAAATAATTATCAAATGACAAATGGCGCGAGATCATAGCGTGGATATTTTCGGAAGGTATCGGATTCTACTCCATTCTTACATTTATACGAATGAGCTACCGAATTCAATATACAGTCTTCAATACACATGATATATATATTGCGTAACAATATTAAAAGAAATTATATTTTCATTTGGTTATAGAAGAATAATATAACAGTTCTCATTTTTTATAAATTTATAAACACGAAACACATGACGAGGATGTTCAAAACAAAACATGTATACAATACAGTTGCCGATTATGTCTCTAATAAAAAAGTATATGTGTTTATTTAATTATTTATCAATTTTTTTTTTTATTTCGAATTCCTTTTGTTGACTCTCTGCTTATCAAAGGAAGCAATCCGTATATTATTTTGATACACTGAACACTACTGGACAACAATTCTATCGATGAACTGACATGATCTAAAACGTACTTAACTCTACTGATTCGAACGCAAAGCGTTTTTTCTTAATTACCCGAACCAGTACTGATCGATACTTAATCGCTCGAGGAAACCAGTGTACTGAACATGTACTGGACAACTGAAAAAGGTCTTGACATTTTTCCTTGCGGTAAATTCAGGCATTTAAGAGTTGTTCAGTTTAAAATGACCGTTTCAGTAGTAAAAACCGTTACTAGTGTATAAATATGAGGTTCTGGATGGGGTCCTTTATATTTTTATTTCTTAATTTTCAGAACATTTTTCTCTATTCTTCATTTTATAATTTGTCCTTTACTTTCAATAATTCTTAATATTCAATCTTTATAATTTAGAACCCCATGATTCTCAATTGTTCTTTAGTCTAATTTTGGCCTTTTTACTCTCCTGTCTCCTTTCTTTATTTTTTTTCTCTTTAATCTGCACTTTAATGCCTTTAATTCGTCCATCATTTTCTATTCATTCATCCCGAAAAACGGTTTCCAGACCCTCATATACGTAAATGTACGCGAGTACGAAAACCCGGAAATCGTCTCACCGTTACCATTTTGTATACTATGACGCAATACCATGGACGCTCGTCTGCACGAGCTGCTGATGGAGGTTTCAATATTACTAACTGTAAGAATGGACAGAGTCAGAGATAGATCTATGATATAAAGAACTCTGGTTGTTCAAACTGATGCTCAAACCGATAAACAAATAAATTGAAACAGATGACTTGTTGATTAACTGGGAGAAACCGGGGAACGATTCAAATGAAAGTCAACGCAACGAAAGTGTTTTTGTTTTGATGGGTGAATTGGAAAACACAAAGAAAGGTAAACATAATTTATCATTCATATTTTTAAATGGATAAAAGCAGGAAGATGTTAATCTTAAATTCTCTTCACGAGTGCTTTCGAGACGCGACGGCCATATTTTCATGTCAGACGTCCATAGGCATAGCCTGTTGGGTAGTGTTGTATTATTATATTTTATGCTATAACCTCAACATGCTCAATGTCCATTGAGCATGTTGAGGTTATAGCATAAATATAATAATACATTTCTTAACAAAAGCATAATTTGTTCTTATGTTCACCAGAAAATAATAATGAGCAATTAACAATCTTCTTAAAATTTCTTTAAAATTAATCATTATCAGATTACTTTGTTTTATATTTCAAACTTAACTATAGTGACAGTTAACTTATTGTTTTAATTATGACAAAATGAGACCCCTCATTGGGGTGTCCAAGTAATCACATAATCACAAATATTTTGCCAATATAATCACATAATCATTAATCAATTTTTTTAAACAAGATAATCAAATAATCAAAAATACAGTTTTAGATTATCAAATAACCATGAAATATTTGGTCTGGTAACCAAATAATCACTATAAAATGGCCAAGTAATCACATAATAAAAACCCCATGAGGAGGCTCCACAATGAATCTCCATTTTTATATTTATTCTTATTTGTTTTATTTTTTAGTTTGTTTTACGCAAGATATTAAACATCCATTTGGAAAATAATATAATTTTTTTATTAGATAAAACACATTTATATATATGATATATATAGAATGCATATTTCAAGTGTATAACAAATAAAAATATGACCAATAATGTAATAAACAGCTGCGCCATGAGCACATGATTCACCGCTTTGAAAGAATAAAGTTCAATAATTCTCAATGTCATATCAGAAATTTATAAAAATCGAAAGGGAGCTTACGTACGTCAACCAAAGTTTCATGAGAACAGCTGAAAGCATTTTTGAGTTATTGTGCGAAAACTGGAAAATTCCCCTTTTTTTAATGAATAAAACCCCTGAACTGGAAACGTAAAATCAGAAATTTATTAAAATGAAAGGGAGCTCATGTCAATAGATATAATCAATTCACCAAAATTTCTTGCAAATTGGTGAAAGCATTTTTGAATTATTGTCCGAAAAAACTGGAAAATCTCCCTTTTTTAATGAATAAACCCCGTAACTCGGAAACGTAAAATCTAAAATTTATTAAAAACGAAAGGGAGCTCACATCAATAGATATAAACAATTCTTGTAAGTTTTTTATGCAAATTGGTTAAAGCGTTTTTGAGTTAATGTCTGACATGTTGATGACAGATGGACGGACAACGGTATACCACAATACATTTACAAGTTATAATAACCTTCTATATATACATGATATAGCAACATGTATATGTTTAAATACTTTAATTTATAAATAAGAATGTCTGAAGAAAAAAACATGGATGAAAGCGTCTTCACAAAGTATGGACAATGTAGACCTGTGGCCATTTCATCTTTTCAAGGTACGGCCAATACATCCTATGGACGTCATGGCAGTGTGGCCGTTGTGTCCTGCATTGTCACAAATAACCATTTGACTTCAGATGTGTAAACAACTTGAAAATCAGTCCTTAGAACGAGTTTGGATACTTTTTAGTATTTTATCTATTTATCATTAAAAATTTTATGTCATAATGACTATGTTACAAGAGCAAGATACAAATATATTATAAATTACTATCAGAGACAGCTGTTTTTATGTAATGTAAAAAAGTCCAGAACATTTGATTTATCTGTGCCAAACTGTTTTAGGGTTTGTCTAGACTAGTCCAAATGATGTCTTGAATGGCTATTTTATTTTTTTGCAATAGTGCAGCTCAAAGCAAAAACAGAAAATAGCCTTTCAAGACATCATAATTATTTTGTCTATGGTTTGTCTGACTGAAAAAGAAATTTGACATTTTTCTTCTATGTTTTCAACTAAAAAAATCAGAAAATTTCTGTCTGACATTTTGTCAATCATACACAGAGTTTGGGATTGTTCTTGCGTGTGTTTGTGCTGTATTTCTGTCACGTAGTGTTGTTATTTCAGCAATATTTTTTAACATTGTCATCAAGCGGGAGGTTTGGCTAGCAATTAAAACATGTTCAATCCACCATTTTTTTCTTAAAATGTCCTGTACCAAGTCAGAAATATGGGAGTTGTTATCAAATAGTTCGTTTCTATGTATGGTAGCGTTTTTTTTTTTTTTTTTTGCACTTCAGTGTTTCTGTTGTTTGTTTGTTTTCCTCTAAAAGTTGATGTGTTTCCAACGGTTTTAGTTTGTAACCCGGATTTGTTTTCTCTCAATCGATTTATGACCTTTGAACACCTGTATACTACTGTTGGCTTTATAGAAATTTCACAGCTTCTTTGTCTCTGAAAATCGAATTTAGTCGATCATTCACACAGTGTTCAGTTCAACTTTTTCTCATATCGACCTCAATGGAATCCATAATTATTTTTAAGTTATGGTTCACATTGATGTGTTGGGGTTCTCTAATTTTAGGACCATGAGATATCACCTTTCTGAGATGTTCATGTTGACTATGTATAGATCCCAATTAATAACATGGCCAGAGGGGCTGTAAATATCAGGCGAGTGGGAACTGTCACATGTCAGACTTTTTTTATATATTGTTCTAAATCAAGGTCCTGCAATGCTTTCTTATAGTTTAATACTTTAGGTACAATGCTTTTGGTTCAACTGAAGGACATAATAGGAACAGTCTGATTTTGATATCAGATATATTAAATAAAGTGGAAATTTAAAAAAAGAGGGACGAAAGATACCAGAGGGACAGTCAAACTCATAGATCGAAAACAAACTGACAACGCCATGGCCAAAAATAAAAAGACAAACAGACAAATAATAGTACAGATGACACAACATAGAAAACTAAAGACTAAGCAACACGAACCCCACCAAAAACTGGGGGTGATTCCTCCTTGTGTTGAAGAACGTTGCTGATATTGTTTGCATCAATTCCTTTATTAGAAAACTGAACTGGAAGGACTTTCCTGTTTTCATCGTGTAAAGGTTCGGATATTACTGGTTTTAAAAGACGGAAAAGAGCTACATCACAAATGATACTGACTAGTCTGTATATTGACGAAAATGTATTTATGCATCCATTGTCAAGTGCATAATCTCTCAAACATTTTATAAAATTTACAGAATTTACAAAAAGAATAGTTGTAATGTAATGTAACCCTACCCGACGATAAAGATGTAAAAGGAGGTCATCAAAGCTCCGAGATGACGATCTAGATTTGAAGACGTTCTTACATTGAGCCGATGGTAATGCTTTTGCCCATGACTACGCTTGTTTCATAAAGTAGTATTAAAAACCTCATTACATTTACTGAAGGCTGGACTTGCCAGATTTCCTACTCCTTTGATGTTATCATTGCAACCATATGTCATTGCAGTACCTAGTTCCCTTATCCAGAAAAGTTCTCTATCTTTTCGGAAAGGAGTACTTAGTATAGGGCTATTGGTGTGGTGATAAATATCCTTAATGATGCATACTTGTCAGAAAAAAATACTTACGTAGTAATTGCAAATTGTAGATATAAATATGGAGATGTATATCACCAGCTTTCCAAAACTTGCATCTGTAGCTTCCTACGTCCACAGGTGAGACATGTCTTATTATAAGGTTGTATGTACCACTTTTGTAATCACCATTGATCACAATATTAGAGTTTTTCAGCTTTGGATTCAGCGAGTGTCCCTCAGTGTACTGAATGTAATTTTCATCTCTGGCATTATTAAACATTGCAGTTCTTGCTGACTTTTTTGATACACTCCATGAACATTGATTTTGATGAAAACAATAACATGTAAGTTCATTGTTTTCATTCATGCCAACCAAAACAGTCTCATTTTTCATATAAAGACCATGCCCTGAAATATAAGTATTTTGTCCTTTGCAAACATATAATCCTTCTTCCAGTTATAGGTAATATTTCTATACATATGAACAGCATTTTTTGTCTGTGGCTCTGTGCATTCAAATTATTAAGTTTAAAATAGATGAGGACATACTTTGCTAAGGAGAAGGTAGCATATTGCTCAATAATAAAGTGACTTAGATGCATTTAGCAAAACCTTTCGGAATGTATGGTCCCCAATGCTCTTCGTACTTTATTCGGCCTTTAAAACCTTTTTGTTTCAAGCATCGCGGATGAGTCTTTTGAAGACGAGACGCTCGTCTGCTGTATAAAATTTGTATCCTGGTATTTATGCCGTGTTTATTTACACAAATATAAGTACGAAGAGTTTTGATTTTATTGAATATATTCATGTCTGATGTGTTTTGTTGTTGCGAAGGTTGTTAAGTTATCTGGATTGAAAGCGAACAACCAGTTTGATATGTTTATTTGAAATTAATCTTTAAAATTCAAAATGAAAATCATAACTTTCTTTAATTGGTCCGAACACTTATAAATCACACTATGTCGAGATACTGTAAAAATTACCTGAGGAACATATTTCTAATATCACTAACATCTTCAAAATACAGCTACAAAGAGTCATGATGTCTGCAATGAAAAAGCATATGGCAGTAAAAATAAAGGCGATAAGGTATAATCTTGAATATCGGAATACAAAAGATGATTCAATAAACACTTGAATTACCAAGACTGATAGATTTACTTTAAACATGCATTTACATACCTTTTTCAAACATTTGCATTGAATTGTTTTTTTTTTTCTTCTTTTCAGTTGTCTGATTTTAATGTTGTGAGTTTTAGACTACAGGTAAATAATTACATGAAGCAATAACAAATATGATTTGAAAAAATAAATGCCTTATTAGAATATGACAATGAAATGAATCACATAATATAAATACCTGATGATATGATGTTAGCTTTATCTTCCTTCATAAAAAAATTGAAAGGGAAACTTTGAAAACAAAAAATTTTTTGTTTAATTTTTAAATAAAAAACAAATTAAAAAAGTTAAAAATTTGAAACCCAAAAAAAAAAATTTAAACAAAATGGTTAAATTAAAAAAAAAAATTTCCAAAATAAAAGTTTTTACCCTTTTCCCCAGTATTCAATTATTAAGCCCCTAGGGGAAAACATTTTGTTTGTTAAAAATTTTTAAATAAACCTTTTAATTTTACCAAAAATTTTTTTTGGTAAATTTTTTATTTTTAAAAATTTTATAAATTTTTACCCAAAATAAAAATTTTTTTTTAAAAAAAAATTTAATTTTAAAAATTTTTAAAATTTTTACCTTTTTTTTTTTTAAAAAAGGGAAAAAAATAAAAAAAAAATTAATTTTATTTAAAATTTAACCAACTTAAAAAAACAAAAAAAATTTTCAAAAAAAATTTTTAAATAAAAACCTATTTCCATTTTGGAAAATTTTTTCAATTTATTCCAAAATTTTTCCCTTTTTTTAAAAAAATTTTAATTTTAAAAGAAATTTTTTTAAAAAGAGGATTTTTAAAATTTTTAAAAAGTTTTTTTTTTGAATTTATTTTTAAATTTTTGGGAAAAAAATAATTTTGTTTGGCTTTTTAAAACCCTTTGGAAATTGGGAAAATAAATAAATTTAAAATTTTTTTTAAAAGAATATTTTTTCTTTTAAAAAATTTTGGGTACTTTAAAATTTTTTCCCTAGGAAAAAATTTTCTTTAAATTTAAATTAAAACAATTTGGGGTTTTTTTCTTTTTTAAAAATTTCATTTTAAAAGAAAATTTTCTTTTTTCCTTTTTAAAAATTTTCCATTTTCCCCCTTTTTATTTTGAAACAAAAAAGGTTTTTAAAAAAAAAACCCAAAATTTGGAAACCTTTAAAATACAAATTTATTTTTAAAAAATAAAAGTTAAATTTACTGAATTTTTTTTAAAAATTTTTGCTTTTTAAAAAAAAAAATTTTCCCATTTTTAAATTTTTTTGAAAAATTGTCCCATATTTTTTTAAATAAAATTTTAAATAAACCCTTTTTTTCCAAAAAAAAATTTTTAAAATTTAATTCTTTCCCCTTGTTTTAAAATAACATTTAATTACAATTAAAATTTTTGTTAAATTTTTCCAAAAGGGAAAACGGCAAATTTTAAATTTGAAGGGTTTTAAAACCCTTAAAAAGAAAATGTTGAAAATTTTAAAATAAAGAAAAAAAATTAAAAAACCAAAATTTTAAAATTTAGGGTTTTTAAAAAAATTTTCCGTTTTTTTGTTTCAATGGTTTAAAATTAGAAAAAGTTTAAAAAACCAAATTGTTTTAATTTTCTTTAAAGTTAAATTAAAAAAATTTGAAGTTTAAATTTTATTAAAATTTAAATTAAATAAAGGATTTAAGGGAAAAAAACAAATAAAAATTTTAAAACAAAAAAAAAAAGAAATTTTGGAAAATAATAAAAAAATTTTTTAACCACTTTAAAAAGAATTTCCTGAAAAAACCAAAATGGAAAAAAATTTTTTAAAATTGTTTTGGTTTAAATTTTTGTTTATAAATTTAATAAAATTTTTTTAATATTTTAAAAAATTTTAAAAAGTTTCCCAATTTTTAAAAAAATTTTAAAAAAAAACCCCTTTTTTCAAAGGTATTTTAAATTTTTCAAAAAAAAGGGTTTAAAAAATTTAAAATAAAATTTTTTAAAAAATTTGTTTTTCCCCTTTTTTTTTTTGTTTTAAATTTAAAAATAAAAAATTTTTGGGGAAAAAATGTTTTTAAAAAAGAAATCGGAAAAAGGGGTTTTTGGGGCAAAAACTTAAGGGGAAGTTACCATAAACCGAAAAAATTATTTTTAATTTAAAATGTTTTTTCCCATTTTTGTTTTTTTTTTGAAAAAAAAATTTTAAATATTTTTTTAAAATTTCCCTTTTTAATAAATTATTTACCCTTTTATTGAAAATTCAAAAAAATTTTTGGGCCAAATTAAAAATAACTTTATTCTTTAAATATTTATTCCTTTTTTTTACAAAGGAACCCATTAAAATTTTGAAACCCATTTAAATTTAAATAAAAGATTGTTTTTTCAATTTAAAATTTTTTTTAAAAAAAAATATTTTTCGTAAAACCCATTGGTTTAAAAAAATTGTTTTAAAGCAAAAAAAAAAAAAAAAAACCCAAATTTTTAAAATGAAAAAATTTGGGTCCACCGTTAATAATGAATTTTAAAACGTAAACCAGTTTGTTTATAACTAAAAATTAAAGAAATTTTTAAAAAAATTTTCAAAGGGATAAAAAACCCTTTGTTTGAAAAAAGGGGGAAAAAAAGGTTAGGGCCTTTAAACAAAAATTTTTTTTAAAAAAAATTGGACTTTATCCCAAAAAAAAAAGGAATTTTTGGAAAAAAACCAAAAAAAGGAAAATTTAAAAAAAAAAAAGAAAAATTTTTTTTAAAAAAAATTTTTTTAACATAAAAGTAAAAGTCAAAAATTAAACCTTTTCCTTAAAAAGATTTAATTTTTTAAAATTAAACCCATAAATTTTAAAGTTTAAAATAAATTTAAAAATAAAAAAATTAAAATTTTCACTCTTTTTTTTTTTTTTATTTCATACCCTTAAAAATAAAATTTTAAAATAAAAAACCTTAAACCAATTTTTAAAACCCAAATTTTTTTATTTAAATGAAACATTTTTTATAAGGGTTTTAAATTTTAAAAAAAAACTTTTAAAAAAAAAATTAAATTATTTTAAAAAAGTATTTAAAAAATAAAAAGAAAATTTTTTAAAAACAACCCAAAAACTTTATTTATTAACATAAAACTAAATTTTAATTTTTGTTTATTTTAAAAAAACAAAATTTATTAAAATTTTGGGAAAAAAATTTTTTTTGGGGAAAGGGGGGAAAAAGGAAAGGGAAAAATTTAAAAACAAAACAGGGTTTCTTTTAATTTGAAAAAGGCCCCTTCAAAACGAAAAAATTTGGGAAACCAATTAAATTTAAAAAAAAAAAAAAAGGGAAAATTTAAATTTTCCCTTTTTTTCTTTTTAAAAAAAAAAAGGAAGTAATTTTTTCAGTTTTTTAAAAAAAAACAAATTTTAAAAAAACAAAAAAATTTGTTTTTATAAATAAAAAAAAATTAAAAAAAAAAAAAAAAGTTAAATTTGATTAGTGGGAAAAACCGTTTTTTGCTTTCTAAAACAAATTTTTTATTTTTAAAAAAACCCAAAAAAAAAATTTTCCCCAAAAAAAAAATAAACTTTTGGGATAATTTTTTTTAAAATTTTAATTTAGAAAAATTAATATTTAAAATTTTAAAAGTTTAAAATTAAAAACCCATTTTCAAAAAAAAAATTTTGATTTGGGTTAAATCTACCAAAAAAAAAAATTTTAAAAAAAGGGAAAAGGCCCAAATAAAAAAATTTTTTTAAAAAAAAATAAAACCCTTTTTTTTACCCAAAACCAAAAAAACAAAAAACCCAAAAATTTAAAAATTAAAAAAAGAAAATAAAATTTTAAAATTTTAAAAATTAAAGGGAAAAACCCTTTAAAGGGAAATTTTTAAAAAAAAAATCCAAAACCGCAAATGGGAACAGGGTTTTTTCCCTTTTTTAAAAAAAAAAAAATTTTAAAACCGGGTTTTTGGAAAATTTTTAAATAAAAGGGTTTTAATTTTTTATGGAAATAAAAATAATTTTTTTTGTTTTTAAAAAAAAATTTTTTGTTTTGGGAAATTTAAATTTAAAATTTTTTAAAAAATTTACCCAATATGTTTTTTAAAAACAAAAATTTGTTTTAACCCCTTAAAAAAAAAAAATAATTTATTTAAAATTAAAAAATTTTTTAAAAATTTAAAAAAATTTTTAAAAAGGCCCAAAAAAAAAATTTAAAGAACCCTTTTCCAAAATTCAAAAATTACAATTTAGATTTTAAAAAGGGAAATTAAAAACAAAAAAAAAAATTTAAAATCCCCTTCAAATTTAAAATAAAAAATGGGAAAAATTTTTATTTTTGGGTTTTAAAAATTTTTTTAAATTTATTTTTTTAAAAAAATTTTTTATTTACAATAAAAATTATTTTTTAAGGGTTTTTTTATTAAACAAAGAAAAAATTTTCAAAAGAAATTTGGGTTTTTTAAATTTAAATTTTTTGGAAATAAACATTTAAAATTTGTTTAAAAAAAAAAATTTTATTTTAAAAATTTTTTTTTTTTGAAAAATTTTTAAAATTTTTTAAATAAAATTAAATTGAAAAAAATAAATTTTTTTTTAAATTTTTTTTAAAATTTTTTAAAATTTTAAATTTTAAATTTGGGGAAATTATTTTTTGGGGAAAAAGAAAAAATTTTAAATTTATTTTTAAAGAAATTAAAAATTTGATTTTACCGAAAAGTTTTAAAATTAAAAAGAACCCGGATTTTTTTAAAGGAACTTTGTTTTTTTGGGAAGTTTTAAAAAGGGAAACGAAATTTTTTTTTATTAACTCATCAGATGGATAAAAATACAAATACTACAAATACAAGTTGACGTGGCCGGGTACATGTACATCCAAACAACAAAAAACAGTAAGTACTAAGCCTACTTAGTAATAAGAAGTTTTATTTCAAGTTATCAGAAGTAATTCCAGTAACTTTCATACTGCATTTTAGTAAGAAAAAATAAATATGTGTAGTCCTTTAAATATTTTACTAAATTCAAGTAATTTCTTTTATTTAAAACAGTAAGTTATTACTTAAATAAGAACAAAGTAATTTATTTACTCAAGTATTTTTTTTATTTAAGTAATTTTTAATACACACACAATTTCAGTAAAACAATTACTTGTTTGAAGTAACTATGTTCATATCTAGTAAAATATAAGTAATAGCTAGTAATTGTGAGTAATTGGTAAGTAATTCCTAGTAATAGGTAATAAAAAGAATACTTAATTTAAGTAAAATATAATTACTTAGTAATATTTTTTTTTTTTTTTGTGATCTTCATAGTCTTCTTTATCAAATTCCACATGACGTTACCGCTAAAATCACAACAAAATAACGAAAATCTGTCACAAAAGTAGAGCCTGTTTTTATCTACGGTTAAATATCCGAAATCAACACCAGGATTTGTAATCGTTCGTATCACGTGACCATCTAGATCTATTACTACTATACCAGAACAATAAACATACAGTAAAAGTAAATTCACAAAATACTGAACTCCGAGGAAAATTTAAAACGGAAAGTCCTTAATCAAGTGGCAAAATCAAAAGCTCAAACACATCAAACGAATGGATAACAACTGTCATATTCCTGACTTGGTACAGGCATTTTCTTGTGTAGAAAATTGTGGATTGAACCTGGTTGTATAGCTAGCTAAACCTCTCACTTGTATGACAGTCGCATCAAATTCCATTATATTGACAACGATGTGAGAACAAAACAAACAGACATAATAGGTAAAAATGTCAAAAATAGGGGTACAGCAGTCAACATTGTGTTATAATCTTAATCATTATAAAAACAAACAAATATGTAACAAAGAAGCACAAAAAGGCATATATCAAATTTAACAACCTCATTCATTGCTCTTTTATTATACAATTTTATTTATCTATGTTAAATCTACCCATAAAGGATTCAATGATTTTTTGAATAAGTCATCGCTGCATGAATTCGCGAAGCATTCACTTCGGGTACGAAACGAACTGTTAACCATGTTATTCGATACCTCTATAACTTGAACGACACTATGTCTTGTACAAGCTACTGCAACAGTGGCATTGTTCACCCCTGTTATATATCGTGGGTGGTAATCCATGTCAAAATCACAAATATCATTGCTATCTACCGTACTGATAATTAACCTGTCATTGTTATAATCAGGGGACACTACTTTATTGTCTGCAAAGGTACAATCAATAATTTCTAAAAATTCGTCTTATCGGCATTCAAAGACTATTTGATGGCGTAAAGTAAAAGAAGACGGAAAGTGATTTACAGGTATTTGAGCTTGTGTATTGGATTCTTTTGAACTGGAAGTAGCCTCTGGTATTGGTACGGTTATTTGAGTTTGCGTGTGACATTCCCCTGTATCTCGACATTCTTGTGCAGTTTCTGAAATACATTTTACGATAAAGCAAAAGAGTCACCACTCAAATTGTCGATTTCAGTAATTACAATTTATTATATTTGAATGCTTGTCTTTCATTTTTGATAATGTGCTATGTCTTTATGCCTTTTTATGTTTCTTTGATACATATGTGACGGGGCTTTGTACTTATACATCCCGTCATTGTGTTATTGTACTATGGTAAATTTGTGTATTCTTGTCTTTGATTTTTGCTAATATGCTTGGTCTATATGCCTTTTTGTGCTTCTTTGTTACATATTTGTTTGTTTTTATAGTGATTGATATTATGGCACACTGTTGATTGCTGTGCCCCTGTTTTTGACATTTTTACCTATCATGTCTGTTTGTTTTGTTCACACATCGTTGTCGGTGTAGTGGAATTTGATGCGACTGTCGTGCAGGTGAGGGGTTTGGCTGGCTTTAAGGCCGGGTTTGATCCACCATTTTCTACATAAGAAAATGCTTGTGCCAAGTCGGGGATATGACAGTTGTTGTCTATTCGTTTGATATGTTTGAGCTTTTAATTTTGCCATTTGATTGGGGACATTCCTTATCTAATTTTCCTCGGTGTTCGGTATTTTTGTGATTTTGCTTTTTAGATAATATTTTAAAAAAAATAAATCAAAAATATCTGAATACACTTGTACATTTTTTATGCTGTAAGATAAAGTTTGAAAAATAAAATGCTAAATTTGTCACGATTTTTTTAATATTGGATGTTATCGAAAAACGCTGTTGATGTTTAGGTGATGCTTTCCACTATGTCTGTAGTTACGATAAATAAACGTAAGTATTTCACATGGGTAATGCTGTTATCCTTGGGCCATCACTATGCGTCATTTAACATTTATTTCCTTCAGTGCATTTTAACTTTACTTTGAGTTGTTCTCTGTTGCAATTAAATGATTTCCCCTTTTTAAGCATGCTCTTTTAGAGCGGAATATTTTTGCAACATTGAAGACTTTTTGATAATCTGCAATTGTTAATATTTTTACTTGATTTACTTGTATTCACTACATGTATATCGTAACTTTCTTTTCATATCATATAAGATAAGAAGATGTCATATGATTGCCAGAGAGCCAACCTTCCACCTGAGGCCACATGACACAGAAGGTTGCTACTATTGGATGAATAGGTCACTGTACTGCCTTCAATAAGTGCGTAGCTAAACCTGTACTGCATATCAGGCTATCAAAGGTCTCGACATGACAAATGTAATACAAATCAAAGGCCAAAACATGCGACCTTATGTATGTAGAAAACAATAAACGAAAACAAAAAATATTATATACAGTAACAAAAGATAATCACTGAATACGTGCTGATGACTTATATAGGAGAAGCATATTCGGAATGTAGCCAGTTAACATGCTTCGGATCCCAACCCTTTCATAACCTGGGATAAGAATGTAACAGCTCAATTCAGAGAAAAAAATATACAAATTTTGTTGAAAGAGGTTTTATTAATCAAATTGACACAAAGCACACACATTACACAATAAAACACACAGAATCAATCTGAGAGTACCCGCAGTTAATGAAAGGTAGTTCAAAAGCAAATAGAAACTTAACAATGAATCTTCTTTCTAGGAATATCGATTAGTTTACATCAGATTGTTAACACTGATGTTAAATTACATTTTCCACATATTATACTGAGATATTTACAAAAATTTTGGTATTAAGCTTCCCGTTAATGATATAGATATCTAGATTCAGGGAAGGGCAGTGTTCATTGTTAGTATTAGCTTGATTTAAAGTTAGTTCATCGGAATAAATCTCTTTAGTGTACATACTGAGGTCGTCATTATGGAGAGCAATATATCATCCAAATATCTAAATGTATTATTAAATGTTTGTATCAGATGTTGTTTCGGTTGGTCTTTGCTGATTTTAGTCATAAAGTGTAGCTCATAACAATACCGAAACAGGTCCGCAATAAGTGGTGCACATTTAGTCCCCATTGGAATTGACGATATACGTAATCTCCAAAGCGAACAAAAATATTATCTAGTAAAAAATCAATGGCAGTTATAGTATCAAAGCATGTCCAATTGACATAGTTCTTTTGTTTGTTGTTACTAAAAAATGACCTAAAAGAGTTTGAACATATATATTCGCATTCTGACTTTTAAATGCCCATTTATTTAGGTGTGTGAATTTTTTCTTAATAAGAATATGAGGCAAAGTGGTATATAGTGTAGAAAAATCAAAACTTTGAACAGATTCAAAATCACCAATATGAGCATGCAATTTATCAAGTACTTTCAACAAATTTTTAACCACTCCAAAATAAATTAATTCCACTATTTTCAAAGGCCTTATTTGAACAATTTATTATCAGGTTTTGATTGTACCAAGTGTACTAGTAAGTAGAATAGACAGTTTAGTAGTAGAACAATGGATTGAAGACGAAATAGATCTATATATTTGTAAGGTGTTTTGTGCAGCTTCGGAAGCTAGTACATAGTTGGAACTTTCATTGTATTTGGTTCTGCTTGTAAAGAAGTAGCTAAAAGTTTATGTTTGTAACATATGTCATTTTTTCCGAAAATCCGAAAATGAGTTTGTTCAAAGCCGATCGTGGTATAATAGTATTTACAAATGTAAATCTGATTTAATTTGGATATAAAAAAACTATTAAAATAATATTCAGTTTATAAAAAGCAAGTATAAATAATTTAAGATGGAACAAACAACTTTAACTTTAATCATCATTGTCCATGTGATGTTGCTTTAACAGTTCACAATGCGTATTACGTGTACCAGAATCTGTGACAAAGGAGAGGAGTTTAATTTTGAAATAATCTATTTTCACCACCTTAGTAGCAAAATACACCCGGATGCGGGCTTCCGCTGGCCCTAAGCAAAATATGTACTGGTTCAGTGAAAATGGACGTAAACTCTGAAACATATAAATGAACTAAATTTTTAAAAAAAATATACAAGACTAACTTTTTTAACCTTTACTGTTTAGTCCATTTTTTGTAAAATCCTTTTGGCGTGGATCGGTACTTATCATACCTCGCAATGGTGTTATTGTGTTATATAAAAAAAAGAGAGGTTGTTTGATAGCCATTATGACAACTATCCACCAAAGTTCAAATACATTGAATGTAAACATTTATTGTTTGTAAAAAATTAATGTACTATTGTATTGTTTATTTGTGTATTTCTCTGTCCTGAATGTTTTTGCATTTATTTGTACTGTATTCCTGTCATGTAATGTGATCATTTTAGTGTTATATTTTACATTGTCATAAAGCGCGAGGTTTGGCTAGCCACAAAACCAAGTTCAACCCCACCATTTTTTCTTAAAATGTCCTGTACCAAGTCAGGAAAATGCCAGTTGTTATTTTATAGTTCGTTTCTGTGTGTGTTGCATTATCGTTTGTTTTTTGTTCACTTTAGTGTTTCTGTTGTTCCGTTGTTTTCCTCTTATAGTTGATGTGTTTCCCTCGGTTTTAGTTTGTAACCCGAATTTATTTTCTCTCAATCGATTTATGACCTTCGAACAGCGGTATACTACTGTTGCCTTTATTATAGGCAACCGCACACCTTCAACAATGAGAGAAACCCATACCGTATAGTCGGCTATATTAGGCCCCGACATAAAAAATATGAAACGATTCAATTTAGAAAACTAACGGCCTAATTTATACCAAAACAATCTACGGAAATCAAATATGACAGACATGAACCAACGACATGGTCATTTTGTGTATTTTGTTTTTCATTTTTGCTTATGTGCTTTGTCTATTTGCGATCTTGTTTCTCTTTGTTAACTGATTTGTTTGCTTTTATAGTGATTTAGATTATAACACAATGTTGTTTGCTGTATCCCTATATTTGACATGTTTATCTCTTATGTCGGTTTGGTTTGTTCACATATTAGAATAATGGAAATTTATGCGACTGTGATACAAGCGAGAGCTTTAGCTAGTATTAAAACCAGGTTTAACCCGCAAGTTTCTACATACGGAAATGTCTGTACCAATTCAGGAATATGACAGTTGTTTTCCATTCGTTTTTTGTGTTAGAGCTTTTTTAAACATGTGCAGTATCTCTCTAAAAAGATTTATAGAAAAACGAGGAGATATGGTATGATTTCCAGTTAGACTTATATCCACCAGCGTTAAAACGAACGGGTAGTAAGCAAGTATAGTCCACCGTATGGCTTTCAACAATTACAAAAAATATACTGTATAATTTTGGCAATAAAAGCATATTAACATGAAGTACGATTTTCAACTTTTAATCTTAGATTATTATTTTAAAAATGCATATTCAGGTAATTTTGTTCACGCATCGTTGTCAATATAATGGAATTTGATGCGACTGTCATACAAGTGAGAGGTTTGGCTAGCTTTAAAACCAGGTTCAATCCACCATTTTCTACATAAGAAAATGCCTGTACCAAGTCAGGAATATGACAGTTGTTTTCCATTCGTTTGATGTGTTTGAACTTATGATTTTGCCATTTGATTGGGAACTTTCCTTTTTGAATTTTCCTCGGAGTTCAGTATTTTTGTGATTTTACTTTTTTCTACTAAATGTCGAATACGATGACATTCATATTTATCTATGAGAAAAGGCTTCACCAAGAAAAAAAAAAACAAAAAAAAAAAACACACATTTCGTTTCAATGTGTTGTTTTACAAAGTTGTTCATGATAGCAAAATACGTAAAGGACCTGCTCATAATGTTTTGTGCAAATTATATGTGTATAATATGTGTATAATATGTGAATAATTACCATTTTTTGTATGTTGAACACTGGTAAACTACTGTAGCTTTAATTTAAGCCAAATGTGTTAATATAACATTGAGAATAGAAATGGGTAAGGTGTCAAAGAGACAACAGCCCTACCAAAGAGCAGAAAACAGCCGAAGTCCACCAATTGTTTTTCAATAGAGCGAGATAATCCAGCACCCAGAAGCGGGCTTCAGCTGGCCCCCAAACAAAATGTGTACTAGTGCAATGAAAATGGACTTCACACCAAAATATATAAATGAACTAAAATTAAAAAAACATATAAACATTTTTATGACATCAAAGTAACATCGCAATTGCGTTCTTGTTCCAAAGTGTCCATCTTATATTTACCTGGTTATTTCACTAGTAACCCGAATTTAACTTGAACGGACAAAACGCATTAACGCTATTTAAATAAGATTAATCATCATTTGATAAAGATTGACAAAATTAAAAATTAGTTTTAATTCATTTCAAACCATATCAAATTTTTTAATGCCAGTCAAATAGATTCCTTTGCGGTCAATCAAGTTAATTTCAGATGGTAGTAAGATGCGTCAAACCAATAGGCCATGCCCCCGTTAAACTATTTCAAGCTGGCATTTATTCGTTTTAAACATTGTTGAGACCCGAGCTTTGTATAGGTAAACACTCAAGCAAAACAACCTCGATGTATCTATCGTTTATTTGTTTCAAACTTTATCGACTTTAGTTAAATGCGTGTATTCTTAGTAAAGTCGCATGCTTCACAATTTAAACAAATGAATGAACAAAACACGTGACATACAAGGAATTTAAATAAAAACATTAAAATATTGATGCACGGTATAAAAAATGCAAAACTTGTGAATCTGTTGCAAATAAAATAGTTGGATATATAACATAATTTTAATTTGCTTAAATGCATTAGATCTTTATCTCACATATTCGTTTCAAAAATTGCTAAGTGCTATGAAAACTCGTGGCATGTAAGTAACGTGTGGTCCCTTGCAATTACTTACGAAACTTTATGTATTCCTGTATATTTACCGTTTCTCTTTTTTTCTGTTTTACTATATTGAGCTCGTAAATTCGGAAATAAAAGTAACTTCATAGAAATTATTCATTGTGAACATAATTTAAATCGATGTATCTTATATTTTCGGTAAACAACAAATATTCACTAGCTGTATATTGATATATGGAATAGCTTGTAATGAAAAACAATGTTTTGTTAAATAATAAAATTGATGAAAATAATGTTGACATTTGTTGAATTTGATAAACAGTTTTGTCTTGCTCAAAATTGTAAATGAAGTAACAGCTCAATGAACTTTTAAAACTGTGTTAAATTGTAATACCGGTCACTGGAGCAAAACGGGCTTTAATTGTGGAAGAGCAGCAAATATCAAACGAAAATATTGAAGCGTGGTTACGATTCTGTAAAGGGATTATCGTGCTATCATGCACCGTGACGTACAAAAATTCTTGCAAATGATTAACATGTATTCTTTTTATATGAGATAAATTTTAGTCTGCGATAACGATGGATAGGTTTAAGTTAAACTACCTTGACTGGCTCTAAGTCGGCATTCTCTTATGTCTTTTAATGAATTTCAAAAAAACTAATATTTACGTTTGGGGCATTTAAAATAATTCTACCTACCAAATTAAAATGAACATAAACATTGTAAAAAAAAACAAGAATGGATAAGAAACAATTCTGCATTGTTGCTCTCATATAATTTTATTAACTATATTTTAGCGGTAATTTCTAAGTAAAAACTAATTGTCGTATAAATAAAATATTTCATCTAGGTGCTCTCGTTGAAGTCCGCGTTACATATTAAAATGAATTTCATTGGTCGGAACTTTTGCAAACTTTCAATCCAGGTGTTCTCATCGTAGTCTGCGTTCATGTTTCAATTCAATACACAATATGAAGTCCAATATGGTAAAAAAAAAATCTATTTTAGACTTTACGATGTCCGAGTAAACAATACAATTTAGAAAAATAACACTTTTACAATTCTTCCAACACAACAAAAGTATCTATCTTTTTCGCCGATGAAAATTATTACTATTTATACTAGAACAAGGATTTGTATACTATGCAGTTTATTCCTCGAGAAAATAAATTTTATTTATTCACTTCAATCAATAATTGATAAATTTGAACTTTGAAACAGTTACATTAATACATCTTTTCGCACCCTTTAATTTGAGCTTATTAAATCCAAATAACTAAATAAAATTAATTGTATATTTAATAAGATAAACTAAAAGAATTGCTATGATATTTTCATTAATCAATCAATAAATTGCAGGACTAAATGGAATAAAACATAAATGAAAAAAAAAAAAAACTCACAGACAATTAAAAGCATTTTGTAACACCATAATCTGAGACAATCCTATAGGTATACTATTACTCGTACGCGTCAGGAGACTGTACAGTGGCGGATCCAGTTATTGTTCCGTAGATAAGAACTCCCGTTTGTTTGACCTGAAATTCTTTTTAATTGGGACATATGGTTGGAACCCCTTTTTTTTTTGCTGTAACCAGTGGTTGTAGTTGTATATTATTTTTTATAAGTGTTGTACATCAATCAGGCCGTTAGTTTTCTCGTTTGAATTGTTTGAATTTATATTTGTAATTTGGGAACTTTTATAAATGATTATGCGGTTTGGGTTTTGCTCGTTGTTGAAGGCGACGTCAAACTGAAATATCGGGAAAAGATGCATTTTATCGAGATTTAACCATTAGCTTAAAACGAGCATATGGATCCCTCTTTTTAAAAAGGACTTTTGGCTTGATACTGTATGAAGACTAATCGTTCCAACTTTTATGAAGAAATAACCAACTTTTTCAATTAAATAAATATACAACAAAATGCCGGTTTTTTCAAAATCAATTTCTATTTACAAAAAAATCATTAACAAAGAAATGTTACACAAATGTAGATTCCAATTTTGTAACAAAGATATTCCTAATCTCTTTACCGAAATGCGCATATGTTTATCTTTTGAAACAAACAAAAGTTAACATGTCTGTTCAAAGGACAGAAATGTCCAAGAAACCAAAATTTTAAGTAGATGTCGAACGTTTAAATCTATCACATGAAGATATAATTTTTATTACATATTCAAATTAATTTTGTAAAAATTAGCTTGTATGTGAACTTTCTTAAAAAAAAATCATTGTACATTTAAAACTGTATCGTATGGCCATGATTGCCTTTAAGATATAAATGTCAACGTCAGATTATGAGGGTCTGAATGGGGATTCATTATTTTTGTATTCTGTCATTTTAGGCAATTTTTCTATTCGTTATACCTTTTGTCGATCATTTTTATGCCATATATTCTATAACCTCATCATTCTCTTTTCTTTATATTTGTCTGGTTATTTTCTGTATTCTTTATATTTTTTTGTCAATACTTTTCAATTCTATAAACCCCAACCCACACCCTCATGTATAATGGAAGACGATAAACATTTTAGTATACATATTACTTGGTGTCACTTCTCACCTGACATACAAGTATATACATGCATACAATCGATTTATGAATTTCGAACAGCGGTATACTACTGTTGCCTTTATTATAGGTATAAATGTCAAAAATAGGTTTATTAAAGTGTTTACACATCTTAATATCTAAAATATGTTAAAGTCGGTTATTAAAGACCCCGACCGGTCATGAACAAAAAATATGAAACAATTCAATTGAGCAAACTAACGCCCTTCTTTATATAACAAAGCAATCTTGCCACCGAGAAAGCCCAAATATAATCATTATTGATGTTACGAAAACCATTGAACTACGACTTCGGACAGACACATATATACTGATATTCATATGATGAAGACATAATCTTTCAATCAGTTTAATTGAGGTCTGGAGCTGGTATGTCAGTTAACTGCTAGTAGTCTTTTGTTATATATGTATTATTGTCATTTTGTTTATTTTCTTTTGTTACATCTTCTGACATCGGACTCGGACTTCTCTTGAACTGAATTATAATGTGCGTATTGTTATGCGTTTACTTTTCTACATTGGCTGAGTTATAGGGGAAGGGTTGAGATCTCAAAAACATGTTTAACCCCGCCGCATTTTTGCGCCTGTCCCAAGTCAGAAGCCTCTGGCCTTTGTTAGTCTTGTATTATTTTTAATTTTAGTTTCTTGTGTATAATTTGGAGTTTAGTATGACGTCTATTATCATTGAACTAGTATATATATTTGTTTAGGGGCCAGCTGAAGGACGCCTCCGGGTGCGGAAATGTCTCGCTGCACTGAAGACCTATTGGTGACCTTCTGCTGTTGTCTGTTCTATGGTCGGGTTGTTGTCTCTTTAACACATCCCCAATTTCCATTCTCAATTTTATTAAAATAATGTTGTGAATGTGTAGGTCCTATATTGGTCCTATAGCTCCACACTCCTATCTATATTTTATACATTCTTTGGCTTTCAAATATTACCGCATTGAGCGTTCCTTGTGAAAGTAAATTCAGAAAAGCGTCACGGATGCATGAAATTTATAAAGTGTTGTTTTGTGAGGGGATCAAAACGTAGGGTTGTGAATGAATATTTTATATGTGCAATACTTTCGGCCTTCTGACTTCAGTGCAAATCTGCAGTTGTTTCATGTATTTGATATGTAAATTATCACAAAACTAAAAGGATAAGATGGATGAAATAATAGTTGATCGTTTAACGTCCAGTGGCATATATTATAGATTTATCATTAGGGAGAACAATAGTTATGATGTACAGCAGTCAACATTGTGTTATAATCTTAATTACTGTAACAACAAACAAATATGTAACAAAGAAGCACAACACGAGCCCTTTTAAACATATTATGTGTGTTTTGAAAGGTAAACATTTCCTGCTACATTTGACAACCCATGTTTTGCCTATATAAGTACACAATTAGAGATAAGTGTAACTGTCATATTCGTGTTCAATTCGCCTCAGTTTGTTAATTCAAGTTTGACATCTAACATCTTAATCCGTAATCCACATTTACCCGACAACCTTGTTTATTGTATATATTTTCTCAATGGAATACCCTCACTGAGGAAACTGAGACAAATATGTTATTTGTAATGGTATTTATCAAAACTTAAATGATCGAAAATAGCTTAGTAGAATATGAATTTGCCAAATAAGCGAATAATTATAATCTAGCATAGTTCAACATTAGAGAAATTACTGATAAGATGTCCAAAATATATGTACATGTATATCGCGATTTTGCTGTAGTATGTCAATGGTATTGAATGCCCGCTGAGGGTAAAACATTTGTCAGCTTAAAAATTTAATTCTGACTCTGTTGGTTTTAATTTTCTGACTCAAGTATAAATTTAAGTAAAGTTTATAGTTTCTGAATATTTTTAGATTCAATATTTTATTAAAGTCTCACCACATACAAACATAAAATGAGATTCACAGAAACAAACAAATCATTAAAACATTTGCATTGTATGCACCAATTTTTCAAAAGATAAATGAGAGACTTTAGAGACACAATATATAAATATAAACACATTTTACTCATTTACATTTAAAATTTACAGTGTCCATATACTACATGAAAATAAAACATCTTTTTCTTTAAGAACTAGTGAAATAAAATGCCGTTTATTTTCCGATTAAAATATTGTTGATGTTTTTGGCAACTATTGCAGCAACATTGTCGTTGTTTAATAAAAATATGAATTTTTCGCTATCTGATATTTATAAGTTAAAATGTTTAGCTTAATGTATTATGATATGTCTATAATGAGCATTTTAAAAGAACACGAAGTTCATCTTCAATAGTATAGCTCGAAAACATGACATCTCGTGGACTTCTTTTCTTTATACCTTCTAGGTTCTATGTTTAGTGGAGCTACCCCACATCTAAATCTTGCAAAAGCTCTTTTGTTTTTAATTGACAGAATATTTTTTTACAAATAACAATTGGTCAACAGTATATTTGTTTCCCCATTTCGCTCAGTTGAATAGAAATTTCAATTTTAGCTGTTCTATTGTAGAAATGTCATCATGAATGTTATTCTTTGTGCGTAGAACATGTATCATTATATAGAAAATAACTGTTTAGTGTCTTTAAATATCATGCAGCTGTATTTGTACGAGGCTAAGAAACAGGTGTAATGCGAGCTTTAGCGAGCTATTACTCCTGTCGAGCCGAGTACAAATACAGCTGATATAAAGACACTAAACAGTTATTGTCTTTATCCTGCAATTGATTCTGTATATTGAGTGCTTTTAAAGACACAAAAACGCACATTTTTTGCATTTATTTTCGATTTAAAATCCCTTGATGCTCGCGTAGTAATATCATAATCACACATTCAGCTGAAGACGGGTTCGCAAAAAAAGAATCAACAATAATACATCGCCCAAGGTGAATAGTTATCTAGTTTAACATAACATTTAATTTCAACAGTAAATGATTTTATTAAAACATTGTTCAATTTGACACAGAAGAGTACGATTTGTCCTACGCTTCAGAATTTTGAACTGAATTTGACATTCACTTAACATGCATGCTGAAATCGACATGATTGATTTTATTACACATGTAAACATTCAAGTTTTGAAATCGATGATTTACGTCGTAAAAAATACTGCTGTTCATGTTTGTCTGTTATCAGAAAATTGGTTTAATTCGTATTGCTCTAAAAAATGTTTGAAAACAAACAGAATGTATAAAAGTATCGTTAGTTCGCATTGGAATGCGACTGCAATACACATTCTGAGGTCACGCACGTAACACGGTTAATTAAGAATGAATGATTGATGAGCGCACGGTACACGGTTATGAATGAATGAACGATGCACGCACGTTACACGGAAAACACACGGAATGATGAATAATGAGCGCAAGGTTGGTACACGCACGATACACGCTAGATACACAATGAACGCACGGCAAAATGGTCAGTAAGAATTTTAGAAGGTCTGTATCTGGGACTACTATACTGTTAGTATAATAGTCCAAGGATATAAACACTATATATAACCTATTACACATGTCACTATATGTTATTATTAGACATTTTTATACCCCGAAATATAAAGCAACAAATGGTAATTTTTATCTGTCTCCAAACCAACATACAGCTTTACAAGAAATGAAGAAGTAGATAATTGAAGAATAGTTAGCACTCTTTTTTTTTTTTTTTTTTGTATTTAGCAATATTCATATAAAATATCATGAAAAGGATGTTAAAACAGATGACAAGAAGCAGGGGCTGGTCCAAAACCTTAATGTCCGGGGGTGAGAGTCACCAGTAAACGAAATTATATATTTAATTTAGAGATGTATATATGCGAGTGTAGTTGGTTATAGGGGAGGAGTGTCAGATAATAGTTTCAATACTTCTATGTCATTAAAAAATTCACCATTCCACTCTATTTTTTATTATTATGCCTATTTTATTCGTCCTAAACATGCATGAACTATTTGTCACTGGGCGTTAAGCAACCATAAACCAATTAATCTATTCTTTATATTTCATCTCTTTATTCTGTTATCTAAGTGCTTATATCATTACTTTATTTCTGTAAACCCCATTTATTTACACATAAATGATGATCCTTACATAGCCTATATGTACATGTACACGGTATTTGGAAAAGGAAAATATACCGTCGTATATAACTAAAATTGAGAATGGAAATGGGAATGTGTCAAAGGGACAACAACCCGACCATAGAGCAGACAACAGCCGAAGGCCACCGATGGGTATTCAATGTAGCGAGAAACTCATGCGTATACATACATTACTGTATGCATATGACTGGACTAATAGATGCATAAACTTGTACAAGTCCCAGATTGTGTTATAAAGTATTTCTCATAAAAATACAGGAGCATTTTATTTAAAATTATATACTAGACAGTGCCATTCCAATCTTTCTTTCTTTTTTGTTGAAGAAAGGGGGGCGGGGGAGAAGGGAGAGGGTCAGGATCTTTTAAAACAAAACATTTGTTGGTTTCTTTTCAACATAAGAACAAAATGCGACATTCAGTTCTAAAAACAAATCTTGTATGAAAAAAGTTTGTTGTTGAATAAACTCACAAAAGAGAAAGTTCCGAAATATATATAAAAAAAAAAAAAAAAAATGCAAGAAATGGTAATGCGAGAATTGTATTATGGAGACATGCATATCAGTACTACTTGCTACTTAACATTTATTTGTACATATTCCTTAAAACAGATTTAAGTTTGTAATTACTTTCCTGATCAGAATATTCTACCAGTTAATCTATAATATTAACCCATACACACAGGTATCAATATTTACACATCTACCGATAATTATAAGTTGTCATAAATATAACTACTGACGAACCATATTACATATTTTAAAAGTCTAAATTGAAAACAACGTTCAAACCTAGGATTACGTTGGATAAAAACCGCAATTTTCATGCGTATACATGCAAAACAAAATTCTTGATATAGGGGTCTAAATACTTCACCAAAAAAAAAAAAAAAACATTTTCCAAAAGACAAAAAAGGTGAAAAAGGGTATTTTAACAAAAAATGTATATGGAGAAATAGATAGATAAATTTATTTTATAAAATTTCAATCCCTTAAAAATGAGGCACTATTATATACTTATAAAACAGCTCAAATTTTATTTTGTTAACTCGGATAGAAAACTTACAATATAGTCTATCATATTGAAACATGAACGCGGACCCCAATGAGAACATCTGGATTGAAAGATTGCAAATCTACCGACTAATGAAATGCTTTTGATTTTGAACGCGGACTTCAACGAGAACACCTAAATCGAAAACACACTATAATCTTTAGACCGTCGAAAAGTAGCAAGCTTTCCAGACTTCTTCTTCTTCTTTTAGGTCAAATAAGGTCACAATATGGAAGAATACATGTTGCTGCGCATGCGTGATTGGCAAAGATTTAATCAAATTCATAAAAACATGAAATAACAATTTAAGTGTTTGTATATATACAGATTGTGATTAAAAATTACCATTTTATGTACATGTTTTGGTTTGAATTTGTTTATTCAAAGCTCGAGGAACAACTGGTGTTAGCCGATTTCTAAAGCTGGCAACAGTGGTGGTAGATATTCATAGGTTTTTTTACATAAACAAACACTTTTACATATACATATGTCTCTGTTTTTAGACGAATTTAGACTTAGTGTGTATATGTCTTCGCTGATAATAATTTTATGTTAGATAAACATAAGTATTTAAAATTAAAAGTTGTATAGTTATAAATAAGTGCATTTTCAAAATTATTTGTTATTTAGACTTAATGAAGATCTACATCATTTAACGAATGAAAGTAAGAAGATGTGGTATGCTTGCCAATCATGCAACTCTCCACCTTGGACAAAAGAACATAAACAATTTAGATTTTTAGATCACCGTACAGCCTTCAACAACGAGCAAAACCCAAACCACATAAACATTTATAAAAGTTCCCAAAATTACAAATATAAATTCAAACAATTCAAACGAGAAAACTAAGGCCCGAATGATGTACAACACTTAAAAAATAATTTACAACAACGACAACCACTGGGTACAGCAAAAAAGGGGGTTCCAACCATATGTCACAATAAAAAAGAATTTTAGGTCAAACAAACGGGAGTTCTTATCTACGGAACAATAAATGGATCCGCCACTGTACAGTCTCCTGACTAGCATACCCATAGGAAAGTCCCAGATTATGGTGTTACAAAATGCTTTTAGTTGTCTGTGAGTTTTTTTATTTATGTTTTATCCCATTTAGTCCTGCAATTTATTGATTGATTAATGAAAACATCGAAGCAATTCTGTTAGTTTATCTAATTAAATATACAATTAATTTTATTTAGTTATTTGGGTTTATTTACCTTAAATTAAAGGGTTCGAAAAGATATATTAATGTATCTGTTTCAAAGTTCAAATTGATCAATTATTGATTTAAGTGAATAAATAAAATTTATTGTCTCGAGGAATAAATTGCATAGTATACAAATCCTTGTTCTAATATAAATAGTAATAATTTTAATCGGCGAAAAAGATAGATACTTTTGTTGTGTTGGAAGAATCGTATAAAAGTGTTATTTTTCTAAATTCTATTTGTTTACTCGGACATCGTAGAGTCTAAAATTGATTTTCTTTTACCATATTGGACTTCATATTGTGTATTGAATTGAAACATGAACGCGGACTTCGATGAGAACACCTGGATTGAAAGTTTGCAAACGTTCCGACCAATGAAATTCATTTTGATATGTAACGCGGACATCAACGAGAGAACCTAGATGAAATATTTTATTTATACGACAATTAGTTTTTATTTAGAAATTACCGCTAAAATATAGTTAATAAAATTAAATGAGAGCAACAATGCAGAATTGTTTCTTTTCCATTCTTGTTTTTTTTAACAATGTTTATGTTTATTTTTATTTGGTAGGTAGAATTATATTAAATGCCCCAAACGTAAATATAAGTTTTTTTTGAAATGCATTAAAAGACGTAAGACAATGCCGACTAAGAGCCAGTCAAGGTAGTTTAAATTAAAAACCCATCGTTATCGCAGACTAAAATTTATCTCATAAAAACAGGATACATGTTGATGTATTGCAAGAATTTTTGTACGTCACGGTGCATGTCAGCACGATAATCCCTTTACAGAATCGTAACCACGCTTCAATGTTTTCGTTTGATATTTGCTGCTCTTCCACAATTAACGCCCTTTTTGCTCCAGTGACCGGTATTACAATTTAACACAGTTTTAAAAGTTCATTTAGCTGTTACTTCATTTACAATTTTGAGCAAGACCAAACTGTATATCAAATTCAACAAATGTCAACATTATCTTCATCAATTTTATTATTTAACGAAACATTGTTTTTCATTACAAGCTATTCCATATATCAATATACAGCTAGTGAATATTTGTTGTTTACCGAAAATATAAGATACATCGATTTAAATTATGTACACAATGAATAGTTTCTGTGAAGTTACTTTTATTTCGGAATTTACGAGTACAATATAGTAAAACAGATAAAAAGAGAAAAGGTAAATATACAGGAATACATAAAGTTTCGTAAGTAATTGCAAGGGACCACACGTTACTTACATGTCACGAGTTTTCATAGCACTTAGCAATTTTGAAACGAATATGTGAGATCTACTGCATTTAAGCAAATTAAAATTATGTTATACATCTAACTATTTTATTTGCAACAGATTCACAAGTTTTGCATTTTTTAAACCGTGCATCAATATTTTAATGTTTTTATTTAAATTCCTTGTATGTCACGTGTTTTGTTCATTCATTTGTTTAAATTGTGAAGCATGTAACTTTACTAAGAATACACGCATTTAACTAAAGTCGATAAAGTTTGAAACAAATAAACGATAGATACATCGAGGTTGTTTTGCTTGAGTGATTTACCTATACAAAGCTCGGGTCTCAACAATGTTTAAAACGAATTAATGCCAGCTTGAAATAGTTTAACGGGGGCGTGGCCTATTGGTTTGACGCATCTTACCACCATCTGAAATTAACTTGATTGACCACAAAGGAATCTATTTGTCTGGCATTAAACAAATTTGATATGGTTTGAAATGAATTAAAACTAATTTTTAGTTTTTGTCAATCTTTATCAAATGATGATTAATCTTATTTAAATAGCGTTAATGCGTTTTTGTCCTTTCAAGTTAAATTCGGGTTACTAGTGTAAATATCAAATGAACAAAACTGGACAAGCTTGAATGGTGTTACACAAGAAAAAGGAGGTTCTCATTTCACTACATCCTTCGACCGTAAACTCTTCAATTCACATATATGTAACTTTATTATGAACAAGGCACTCCACATATTTAGAATTTTATAGAATCATTATGGTCATGTTTAATGCTGATTTGTTAATGTGACAGGGTTAAATACAAATGAAATGCAGTCACATAAATTATTCACTATACCTCTACAAAGGAAAAAGAATGTGTATCATGATCAAAACATACTTACAAAATAAACAAACGAGTTACTCAGTTACAAAGATACATGTGTGTCAGTAGATTGTGCAATACAAATTGTACGGACACATTTTTAAAAAGACAAAATGCTGATCGATCATTTAACGACAAATATGATACACCTGTGTAAATTGAAAGTCAATATAAACGTTGTTTATGTTGTATGTAGTTACAAAGGTAATTATTTGTTCCTCTATATTGATATGGTTTATGGAACTATATTGTAGAAATGTCCGATCCTCCTCTTTTAAAGAATCCGCTTATTTAAATAAATAAATCGGAAACCATTGGACGGCATTCACAGATTTTTATATTATTTCATTTCTTATCAAAAAACATTTCAAATTAAGTGATGAATTGAGAATAAACAAATAGATCTGTTATTTGCCTTTTTTTGTCGTGTTTCGTCTTTTGTCATGGCATTGTCATTTTGGTTTCGACAATCATTTGAATATCCCTTAGGTATCGTTTGCCTCTATCTAATATACGATGTTAATATACACTGAGAACGTTATAACATAGTGTTGATAAATATTTCTGCTGAACAGATAGCCTTCTTCAATGACGATTAACGTTATCAAATGTAATACAGTATTTGTTGTTTATGTTTTAACCGAAGAAAGCTCACTTTTTCCAGCAAGATGAAAACTAGTCAAAAACATAATGTAATAATGTCTCGTCAGTGATATTCAAATCCAATAATTTGCAAAGCAAAAGCATAATACCACTAACCGGAGTTAAAAGAGAGCAATAACAATGTTGTTCTTAAAACTAAGACCTATGATGAATACGACACTGCTGTGTGTACATGTTCCAAGTCGGGGTCCTGTGGTTCAGTAGTTTAGTAGTTGTTGTTTGTTGCTGTATGACATATTTGTATTTTCGTCTGTTGTTTGTTTTCATCAATCAGGCCATTGATTTTCTCGTTTTGATTGTTTTAAATTTGTCATGTGGGGACGTTTGGTAGCTTTACTTTACGGTATTGGTTTGTCTAATTATTGAATGTCGTACTGTTTATATTTGCTATTATCTACGTTTTTCATATACGAAAATTGTCTCATATGTTAGCAAACCAGATCTTCTTTTTTGTAGTCTATAAAGTTTGAAAAATTCAATATCTATCTTACAATTTGGCCACACAAATCCAGGATAAAAAGGTTCTTAAAATGTATTTGGGGGATTCAGTATTCTAATACGCCAGGTCGTAAAAAGAATGTTAACATGTTATATAATGGCACATCAAAATAACAAAATTTGAATCTAGATGAATTGTTTCCGTTTCGGAAGAATTGTATTATAACTGCTTAGCTGAGAACGTCTCCAAAAGAAAAGTATTATGACTGCTTAGCTAAGAACGTCGCCAGAAGAAATATATTATGACTGCTTAGCTTAGAACGTCCCCAGAAGAAATATATTATGACTGCTAAGCTTAGAACGTCCCCAGAAAAAAAAGTGATACAGTAGACGTTTTTTAATGGGATATCATCGCAAACTATATATACATGATAAAATAACATTTTGTGCAGGGTATTTATTTTAAATCATCCCCATTTTTACCGGGACATTATTATGTCATTTTGTTTTGGCACAATGTAAGCTTATTAATATATCTATCATTGTCTATGTCCTGTAAATGTGTGGTTTTAAAATCCTTAAGTCTTTGAAAATAGTTTAAGATTGATAATGAGCTCTTTAGAAGTTAACTTATGTATCAAAAATATGAAAACCTGGAATTTGTTAAACGATTGATTCACATTCATATTTATAGTTTATTGACTTTTGGTCTCAAATGTATCTGGTCGAGTTTCCACCAATAGCAAGTTTCGTTCGTACTAAAATCGATATCATTTGATAATACGTATTTACTTTAACAACAAGTAGAAGCGGAAAGTCCCTAATATAATGGCAAAAGCAAAAGCTCAAACATATCATACGAATGGATAACAACTGTCAGATCGAATGAAATCATTCGAAACCAGTTTAGTATGGTTTGCTAACGAGTCTTTTATATTTTTTTTTAAATTGTTTTAAGAAGTAAAATGATCTAAAAATAATATGGCAAAAGTATAAAAAAGAAAATTTTGTTTTTTTGATAGTGTTAAAACAACTTTTACCTTACTTACCGTTAACAATAATTTTTACACTTTCTTTATACACAAATGTAGTTTGCTATACCCTTATCAAAGCTGCCAATATCATGTTGTGAATGAAACATTTCGGCTTAACAAACAAAAACTAAGTTGGATACTATTTTAATGCTAGACACTAAAATATTAGCAAATAAAATATGCATTATATGGAAATAATAAAGCTAAATAAATGTAAGAAAACAAAGCAAAGTATAGTACAAATTAACAACAAACAGAGTACAAAAGATAAATCTTCACACTCATATTTCTGTACTGACAAAAACAAAAATGTACTGATACTTCTTGCATACTTAGTTGGTGAACTGCTTTTAACTGTGAGGTACTTTATAGTGCGTGCGCTAACTGCTTTGAAAAGAATCTACGCATAATTTGTATTAAATTTTTCATAAAATATTTGATATTTCCTATCATTTTGTCTATCATCGTACTGTCATGATTGTTCCATTGATAATACAACGTTAGAATATGAAAGTTACGTTAATTTAGAGCATCCTGTAAAATTCCGATGTAATCTAATAAAACAAAGAGAAATACTGATATCTTACGGATTAGTTATTAACATATCATATCATAACAGCATACGGATGTACTTGGCCAATAAATAAACAATACTTTGAGATGATTCAATGAGATAAATAATGTACATATATTAATACATAATACTTTTTAATGAGGTAAATAATGAACATCTATTAATAGACAGAACATGTAATTCAACAGCTCATCTTTATCGAGAGTATAATAGAGGTAGCAGTAGTAGGAAGATTAGAATAATTATATTACACGTGACCAGGTAATTCATAAAAAAAAATAAAAAAAAAAAACATAAAGTAGTCAAACCATTTAAAGCAATACTTTGAACAAAAGACTATTCTCCTTCACATCCAAAATTTAGCGAAATTAGTAAATCATGTTAATACAGTATCTTTCTACAAATTCTATATAACTATAGTATATCCATGTGCACAACACATGTTAGTGCATGTCATTCAAAATGTACGTCCACAAATCTGGAAAAAAAAAAAAAAAAACGCACGAGAAATTCCAATCAAATTGGCCTAAATAAAACAGCTATTGCCGTTGAAGGTCAATTTTGTCTGAGAGAGTTTCAACCAAATTATAACATTTCAAGAAAAACCAAAAATTAAATCATTCAATGCACGCCAATACCGAAGCAATATTTACAGTGCATGTGAGGATCGTCAATCAGCAGGTATGTTAATAAGGCTCGCAATTTGTATAAGCTAATCATTATGATCTTATTAATTACTAAACATTGCCTTGTTAATTGTCATTACCTAATCAACTCATTGTTAGAATCATAGAAAATATATATACAAATATGACTCGTTCCTTTCTCTACACTGTATAAAATATCAACATTAAACATATTCATAAGTCAAAAATCACTTTCATCGCTTTCGTCGTGTTCACTTTCGCTGCTGGAAAGTGGAGCTACAGGTTCTGCCGTTAAATCTATTTCAGAATATATTGTTCTATTTACACCACCATGTACGACAGCATCTTGCATTGTCGGTGCTGTGTTGAATGTGATTTCCGAATAGTTAAGACTTGGATCACAAATCTGAAATGAAGGGAATAAATAAGTCCATGAAAAAATACAAGTAATGAAAAAAAGACGGCCTAATCGTGTAAAAAAACGAAGGTTACGGGAAATTAAAATAACACATATACCGAACCCTAAAGAAATTTAAAACAAAAAGTCCCTTAACAAATGACAAAATCTGAAGCTCAAATACATTAAACGAATGGAAAACAACTGTCATATTTATGACTTTTGAAAAGATTGGAAAGATATTTTGACAACAGTAAAGCAAATGCACTGCTTTTACCGAACAATCATTTTTCTTGCAGTCAATCCTAATTTCAAAGCCATATAAAAGGCAGACAAAAATAGAAGACATCCATTTCATCTTTTAATTTTTATCGTTCGGAGTGTGCATAGACAATTGCCATGAGGACAAAAGACTAATACTTATCGATTGTCTATGTCATGCATGTAGAAATTTAGATATTTGACACGTGTCCAAAAGTTCATCTGTGATTATGTTGATAGGTTGTATAAGTTAAGTTTGTCTTTTGAGGCGAGTTGAACATATAGAAATAGTCGTTATCATAATTACCTGAGGGTTGTAAACTGACGAGACCATGCCCCTGTTTATATAAGTACATGATCTCCGACCATTTGCTAAAGTGAAATATATTTCAAAGCGTTATGAAGTAATACAATTGATTACATATCAGTATTCTTATGTAAGTTGCTTCATTTCAACATATGTTTCTACAAAGAATCTTTTTTAAATAACTTAATATGAAATTAAAGAGGAAAGTTATATGAACAAAAATCATTGTGTCTCTATTTCAGTTGTCTATTCAACGTCACGAAAATCGTTAATGTGTGCGTTCATTTTGTCCTCATGTTTTTTTTTTTTAGAAATAGGATGATATATAAACAAAAGTAGGTATCCGATGTTAAAATCTCCTGAATCGATTCAGAAGACAGATCAAGATAAAAAATAAAATAATTGCTAGTCATTATTCTAATATGACGTGCTTCTTTCGCTGTGTAAACAACAGCGTGATAAAATTTTCGATATATCTATACTTATCGCAGACTCAGAGATTACATATTGATGGCTGTTACTATTCACCTCCCACGTAAATCCACATGTATCGTAACCTATGTGCAAACACTATGTCGATTTCGTTGTGTTCAAATTGAAATTGAAAAAGAAACTACAGAACTGTTATTCCTATTCTAATGCATAATAAAAAGAATTAATGCACAATATCTTAAAAAATGTATAAAATCAAAATAAAATAAAATTCCGCGAAATTTCGTGAATTATCTTGGCGCATTAACATCATGACTCATGTCATAACATGACGTCGTACGAATGAAAACTCTCAAGCTGAAGGTTTTCCGTTACGTATACACCCTCAGTTCGGATATTATCGCATTAAAATGTAGTTTTGAGGTAGGTGTTGTTTCATTTTCTATTCCATTGCATTATTTGCACATTTGTGGATTTCAGCAAGTCAAAATGGCGGCTCACTCCTTAGTTACGACATATCAGCTATGGATTTGACAGTAAATAGTAGCCAACAACAAAAAAATGTTTGGGTTAAGAATTATAAGGATTGAACACATTTTTTTCTACTGGTTATTTAAGAAATAATTCAAGTAAGACTTAGATTTATTTGAAATTTGTAGCTTTGTCTTATAGGGGATAAATTAGAACAGCCATACCCACGACAATCTTACCTTCGCTTCCGTTTTTAAATTACCGTATTTGTCCTATTAGAATCGAAATAATTCATGGAAGCCATAGATTTGTTGGACAATTACACATGGCCTGGGCCGTGATATTTGTTAATTTTATTCCTCGCTAACGCTCAAGATAAAATTCGAAAATCACACCCCAGGCCATGTGTAAATGTCCAACAAATCTATGGCTTCCATGAATTTTTTCTCAATTCGCACACGAATTTGAATCCGCATTCAGTCAAAATATCACAATCAACAAAAAGTAAAATAACAAAAATACCGACCTCTATGGGAAATATAAAAGAAAAGTCATTTATTTAATGACAAACTCAAAAGCTCAAACATATATAATGAATTGAAAACAACAATCCAAATCCGGAATTGGTTTAGGCATTTCATTATGTACATGTGGTAGTTTAAACCTGATTTTATAGCTCCAGAAGTGGTATAGTGTCCAATGAGACAGCTATTTCTGAAACTCGACCGAATGAGAAACCTTGGAATTGAAACAAGTTGATCATGACAAAGAATATACAAGATTGTTAGCTGTATAAACAATACATACATTGACAATTAAATACCACAAAAAAAACACTTCTAACTTAGGCTAAAAGTAAAATCACAAAATACTGAACTCCGAGGAAAATTCAAAAGAAAAGTCCCTAATCAAATGGTAAAATCAAAAGCTAAAACACACCAAACGAATGAATAACAACTGTCATATTCCTGACTTGGTACAGGCATTTTTATTTAGAAAATGGTGGATTAAACCTGGTTTTAAAGCTAGCTAAACCTCTCACTTGTATGATCATCAATTGGAAATACAACTTCAAAAAACTGATGGATTCAGTCGAGGATTATGCCAGGCAATGGGCTAAACGCGAGAAAGAAGACGTAGATACTCTTTCAGAATGGATTAAGGCTGTGAGGTCATTGATACAAATCCGAATTAAGGAACTAAATGGGCCTATCAATACCCACACTACGTCAATTTTAAAGACCCAAATGTTGCAAAACACTTGTCCTACCTCCATGACAAATATGTTGTTGTCCCTCAGATAAAGCCCCAAACAACATCGTTTTGTGTGTAAATATCATTACATAAACTGCTTGATAAATGAATTAGGTATTGACAATTCACTTGAAACTCAACATATACCCTCACGACACTTACCAAAGAGGAAATCCTGGATAATCATAGGTCTGTTCTATGCTCCTTTGGAATTTCAACCAAAGATGAGGAACTGGATCTTCCATCACTGTATTGGCTACCTAAACTACATAAGTGTCCTTACAAACAACGGTATATTGCTGGGTCTTTCAAGTGCTCCACGAAACCTTTTTCTAAATTATTAACATCTATTTTATCAGCAATCAAAGCCGGGGCTACAAAGTTATTGTGAAACTGCCTATTCTAGAGATGGCGTGAATCAGATGTGGATACTAAAAAATTGCAAAGGTCTTTTAAAGCACACACAATCTAAGACTCTCTCATCTTGCAATAGTATTAAAACATTTGACTTTTCTACACTTTACACAAGTATTCCCCATTTCAAAGTAAAATTCAAATTGAAAGAGTTGGTATTACTTTTTCATTAAAAGAATGGCGAACGTAGATACAAGTACCTTGTCTTGGGAGGATAAGTCCTACTTTGTAAAGAATCACTCTGATTCAAACAAAAAATTCTCTGAAACTGACATTATCAAGATGCTTGATTTCTTGATTGACAACATATTTGTTACGTTTGGAGGACGTGTTTTTCAACAGACTGTCGGTTTTCCAATAGGAACCAATTGTGCCCCTCTTCTTGCCGACTTGTTTCTGTATTATTGTGAGGCTGACTTCATACAGAACTTCTTAGGAAGAAAGATAAGAAGTTAGCAATATCGTTTAACTTTACGTTCCGCTATATTGATGATGTTCTCTCACTAATTAATACAAAATTTGGTGACTATGTTGAACGAACCTATCCCATCGAACTAGAGATAAAGGATACTGCAGATACAGTTAAGTCTGCCTCATATCTTGACTTACATCTAGAAATTGACAATGAGGGTCGGTTGAAAACAAAACTTTACGACAAAAGAGATGATTTCAGCTTCCCAATTGTGAACTTTCCATTTCTATGTAGCAACATTCAAGCAGCGCCTGCATACGGAATACATATCTCCCAATTGATACGATATTCCAGGGCTTGTATTTCCTATCATGATTTCCTTGATAGAGGATTGCTGCTCACAAGGAAGCTATTAAACCAAGAGTTCCAAATGGTGAAGTTGAAATCATCCTTCGTAAATTTTACGGACGCCATCACGAGTTGGTTGACCGTTATGGAATAACCGTTGCACAGATGATATCGGATATGTTCCTTATGTCGTAACTACAATACCCATCTCTTGTCACGAATGTGACCTACCGAATTAGACTATTTACCGGATTTGTAATAACATAAGCAACACGACGGGTGCCACATGTGGAGCAGGATCTGCTTACCCTTCCGGAGCACCTGAGATCACCCCAGTTTTGGTGGGGTTCGTGTTGCTTAGTCTTTAGTTTTCTATGTTCTGTCATCTGTACTATTATTTGTCTGTTTGTCTTTTATTTTTGCCATGGCGTTGTCAGTTTGTTTTCGATCTATGAGTTTGACTGTCCCTCTGGTATCTTTCGTCCCTCTTGTATGACAGTTGCATCAAATTCCATTATATTGACAACGATGTGTGAACAAAACAAACAGAAATTATATGTCGATTTGTTTTGATTTTGTTTTGAAGCAGAATTCATTCAGAACCTTCTAAAAGACAAAAAGAAAAAGCACCTTGCGAAATTCTTTAATTTTACTTTCCGATATATTGATGATGTCCTATCATTGAATAACCGATATTTCAGCCAATACTTACGTCTCATATATTCCAGTGAACTTGAAATTAAGGATACTACTGATACTAGAAGGACTGCTTCATACCTTGATCTTTTCCTCAATATTGACACAGATGGACGACTTCACACGAAAATCTATGATAAACGGGACGATTTCAACTTCCCAATTATCAATTTCCCATTTCTCAGCAGTAACATACCCTCTGCCCCTTCGTATGGTGTTTACATATCTCAGTTGATACGTTATGCTCGTGCATGTTCACACTATACGGACTTCATATACAGGAGTGTGCTCCTAACGCAGAAACTGCTCCAACAAAGTTATGAGGAGGACAGATCAAAAATGACACTCCGTAAATTTTACGGACACCATCACAAATTGGTCGATCCATACGATGTGTCTTTGTCCAAACTAACTAAGGACATTTTACCACGTGTTAGATTGTGGTTTGACATTACGTCGTCTGATCTGTTAATTACCGAACGTGACTTATTCCCGATTGCGACTGTTTTGCTGAGTGTGAATTCGCATTGCTATAAGACGTGTCACGGTACTTTTCTATCCAAAATTCATGTATTTATTTTTATGTTATATCTGTTATTCTCATCGGATCTTGTCAAATGTCTTATCGTTTGTAGTGTTATAAATTTACTGTTTGCAAAAGTATGAATTATTCTAAATACTAAGGATTTTCTAATCCCAGACATATAACCTTAGCCGTATTTGGCACAACTTTTGGAACTTTTGGTCCTCAATGCTCTTCAACTTTGTACTTGTTTTGGCTTTCGAACTTTTTTGATCTGAGCGTCACTAGTTAGTCTTGTGTGGACGAAACGCCCGTCTTGCGTATTAAATTTAAAACCTGGTACCTTTTGTTAGCTATTATTCGTATGTTTATCTGTCCTATATGTTCTCTCATTTATTTGTATTGTAGTCCTGTCATGTAATGTTGTCATTTTAATGTTATATTTAACATTGCCATAAAAGCTGGAGGTTTGGCTAGCCACAAAACCAGGTTCAACCCACCATTTTTTTTTTTAAATTTTCTGTACCAAGTCAGGAAAATGGCCATTGTTATATTATAGTTCGTTTCTGTGTGTGTTACATTTAAATGTTATGTTTCTCTTGTGTCGTAGTTCTCCTCTTATACTTGATGTGTTTCCCTCAGTTTTAGTTTGTAACCCGGATTTGTTTTTTTCTCAATCGATTTATGAATTTCGAACAGCGGTATACTACTGTTGCCTTTATTATAGGTATAAATGTCAAAAATAGGGGTACAGCAGTCAACATTGTGTTATAATCTTAATTACTGTAACAACAAACAAATATGTAACAAAGAAGCACAACACGAGCCCTTTTTAAACATATTATGTGTGTTTTGAAAGGTAAACATTTCCTGCTACACATTTGACAACCCATGTTTTGCCTATATAAGTACACAATTAGAGATAAGTGTAACTGTCACATTCATGAAAAAGAGGACATGATTGTCAATAAGGAGTACTATGATACAGCATATATGTACATGAACAGTCGATCGGTATGTATGTGATAGATAATGTTATTTCATGCCTCTTAAATATACGGTACTCATATATGCACACAAAAAAAAAAAAAATAGAAACTAGCTTTGCCATTTTATACAAATACACTTTACCTCCACCTTCGTTATGAAGTTGCATCTGGTAAATTTGGTTATCATGAGAAGTTGATGGCAAAGTTGTATCTATTTCGCTTTGAGTGCGTAAGCTATGCACACGTGCTAAATCTGGGTCATCTGATGAAATATAGAGCTGGTTGTCTACTGGTTCCACTAAAGCAAATAAAATGATTCACAGCAAAATAAAAAAAGAATATACGTGTGAAAATCGTAAAAAGAAAACGCGAAATAGTTTTACACATAAGTAAGTTTTTTTTTTGTTATTTTAACACTGATTGCATGAGGCAAAATAGGTGTTACTATTTCTAAAACAAAATAAGATATTTAAATGTATAAAAGAGTGCAATTCAAACTAGCTAGGCAAAGGGCAAATTGATATTCAAAAGCTAGACGATGATTTCATATCAATATGAAATTAAGTACTTAAATCTTTTTCTTGTGACCATTCCTGTAATGAATTTTATTGTTATCAATGCTATTCATTAGTCTGTTTGGGCATGAAGCTCATCAACTGGTTCGGTTCTTATACACCCTTAGCTTTCAAGTACTAGACTGTGAGCTTTACTGATCGAGGTTAACACAGAAAAACGCTTCGGACGCTATTTATAGTCTTTTTTTTTTTAATTTAGGCGCTTTTTGATCATGTTATATTACATGTCATTTTAAAAAAACTGTTGTATAACACTTAAGTAAAGATTAAAAGCTAAGACGGATTTTTTTCTTTTAAATTTGTAATGCATCTTATTTCATAACACCTGATGTATGATAACCATAAACAGCCCAGGGACACATGCGTAGGGGGGCCTGACAGTACACCAATTCCATTTGCCATGCAAAATACTAATGGGAGACTATTTAACACTAGTGAACAACAGTTATAACTTTCTAAACCTCTGTTATCTCACGTTTGTAATTAAAATTGAAATATGTATATATGAAAATAAACAACTATTTGTATTATTATGTAAATTTTGAATATGTTATCTAATAAAGATGGATATTTGTGATATCAAAAAACTACGTAAACCGTTCCATATGTACATGCAGAACCCATCCCAAAATCAGGAACACCGTCGTTTGTTTGTTTGATCTACAACGTATACATGTACATGTACACATTTTTGTTATGTCATTTAGTAATTTGATGTTCATGGCAAATCTATGAAAGCTTGTTTAATGTACAAATTACTTTTTAAAAAATAAAGTGACTAGAGTTTTACTTGTTTTATATGCACTGAAATACTTTATATTATCGTATAGTAATTTTAACGTGGTGATGACTTGTGTATTGTATTAGGTATTAACTAGTTGACCAATGCACCGCACCGTATCTTATGTTATTTATTATAATAAAATGCATTACTTAGATATCTTTTACTACAAGACAATTTGAAATACGTCAGTATATATTCATTACCTTGAAAGTTTTCTAACTTCTTCCTCCCTCCTATAATAAAATTAATAATTATACCGTTTATGTTATTATATGAATGATAGGAAATGTGGGAATAGTGACATCGACCTAACGGCAAAAATAACATCAAGACATTTACTTAATTCACAGACAAAGCTGGCGATATCAAAAGTTAAAAAAAAGATATTGAATTTCTAAAATATAAGAACACAATATGAGCTGAGTACAAGACATTGATTGATTTTTAACATTTGAACACAAAATAAAAGATTAGTTTTGGTCCGTTTTGTAGATTTCGTTATAACAGCTCAATTTTCAAACAGTTACAAACTTTCCATAGAGATGTTTTGATCCGAAATAGGTAAACAGATGTATTGGTATTCATTTGCATAAGGTCGAGTTCTATCCGACGCAGCACATATGTATTAGAGAGGAGAACGTGCGAAATATATGTTTTTAGGTAGTATCTATCAAATATACATACGGATTGTAGTTGTCAGATGCATCTTTTTCTGTAATACAAAATCAAGAAAAACTACATATCGTCAATAAGAAATAATTATTAAGAAAATATGGAATGTTATTTGCGACCTCCAAAAAAAGAAAAAAGAAACAGAAAGTTTTATAATACTAGCAGCATGAAAATATACTTGTTTCCGTCAAGTTTAAAGAACAACATTGACGAATATATTGGACAGAATTTACAAATTATGCAAAAGTTCTGAATTATTTGATCAAAACAAAACAATATATACTTAACAACTGCTGACAACACCTCGCTGTTATATTTGAATATATATTTAAATTTGCAAACAATTATTTCTTGTTTAGGATTAAATAAGACTTGCCTTTTGTGCTGAGACCGCGTAAAGCAAACACCAATCAATTATGAAATAATGATATCTTCGATAAAGAAGAGAAAAACTGACAAAATCTACTATTGTATGTTATATTTGACTATATACTTTACATATCCTACCTTTTCCTCTTAGAAAGAAAAAGTAATCAATCCGTAAACAGCTAAAGTGACTGCTAAAACGAGCAATACAACTAAAGACACATATTTGGAGAGAACAACTGCAATAACTATCAATAAAAGTACAAACACAGCTTTCACACGATATATGTTAATCGTTGGCTCTGTAAAATAAATAGAAATCTAGTTAAAAAGGATTTAATGAATAAAACGAACGGAATCAGAACCAATACAATGTCGTGACAGGAGAAGCACATTTATCAAATCAAAACAGATTTTTATCACAGGTCGAGGTTTTATTGTCGTAATAGTTTGTTTTCATAAACAAGATAGTCTTCTTAATATATGTCCTGCTAAACCCCATAGACTAAATTCTAAATCCTCGTATTTATCGTTGAACAGATGAGGTTAACTGTTGCAAAAAGTAAAACAACAGACAATACATAACCCCAAGGAAACCTCAAATCGAAAAGTTCTTTTAATTATCGAATGCCAAATCAAAATCTGTTGTTGTTGTTGTTGTTATTGGTTTTGGTAGGTGGCTTACTTATGTTGTAATTGCGCCTTAGATTCATATATCATAACTATAATATATATATATATACGCTCATTCCATATTTTGTTTTAGTATTACATTTTGGCGAGTAATTAAATGAAACTATATCAAACAGGGTTGACTGTGTTACAATAAATTATACATATGTAAAAATCGAAATCTCAAAAAGACTTTTTTTTCGTAAATTCTAAGGAATTTCTTTCGCATAGCAACTTGTAATTTCGACGATAAATATTTTTAAATATTTCATTGGCTTGACAAATCTTGTAAATCATTTTTAAACAAAACAACCAAATGAAAAAAGAAAACGAGGAAATCGTTTAAACTCAAATAGAATAGACTACCCATTTCGTCGACAGGGTAATTGTCACATACTATGCCCGCACACACTGTTGATATAGGTTCAGAATTCAGACAAGTCATTATAAAAAGTAGGACACCATTGGTACATTTTTGTAAATTAACAGACCAGACAACTATTCATGTATGGGATTTTGGGTGAGTCCTCCTCATAACACATACAAAGAAAACGTAGACAGTACATTGTCAGAAAACGTAAGGTTTATAAAGTTTATTCACACTCAAGGTATTAAACCTAAATATAGACACAGTGCTATGAACGAATACTACTCAGAAACGTTGTATTACATGATATGAATGATCTAATTACTCACCTAAAGTCATCACAGAAGTGACAGCCGTCTTGTTACTTTCACCAATTTCATTTCTGGATAACATCCGAACAAAGTATCGTCTTTTCGGGCTAATGTTATACAGGAGATTTGACATCCTAACCTTCATGTTATCAATAATAGGTCCTGACCGTGTCCACATTTCACCGGCTTCTCGTTGATATTCTATGAAAAATGTCTGAGGATCTCCCCCGTTATATTCAGGACACCATGATACTGCTAGATGTTTATCATATGGAATTACTGATACATTTGTAGGAGGTTCGGGGCGATCAGCTTTGTAGAAAAATTTACATACTACAGAAATTAAGTGAAACACAAGATTTTTGTAAAGTACTATTTCAGTTTGAACGTAATCAATATTTTAAGACAAATTTATACCGCTGCCAGGTGATAAATATACTGTTCATGTCAATTGAAATCGAAACAATATACCTAAGACTAGATGTTTATTTTAGAATATGTTGCAAATAATAAAAATACAACTTTAGTTAATGAAGATTTATCCAGGAAAGCGCTTGGGACACATGAATGTTATAATGTTGTTTTAAGTGTTGAAAGTACAAACGTGTAGACTAGTATTACCCAGTCCACAAGGTAATAAAGATGTAAAATAAAGGCAATAATTAAAGTTACCAAAAGAATTTTCAAACTGTTAAGTAGAAACAAACTGACAATGACATGGTAAACAAAAACGATCAATGACAAACAACAGTAAACAAAAAAACCCAGAAAACTTACGATTGAGCAACACCATCCAAAAACAGTGGATATCTTAAAAGCCCCGGAAGAGGTAAGTAGATCTTGCTACATCCATAGGTTCACATTTCATATTGCAAGACAATTAAATGAAGTATGGTTTCCTAACAAGTTGGGAGTGTATATCACTTGATTAGAATTGTGCGTATGAGCAGACACAGATAGACCTTTCTCCGATAACGTATTTTTTTCTAAATTTGTAGTCGTGTTACAGCGATGACATGACGAAAATCTTTCCATACCAGTGGGAAATCTAGTGACAAATATTTCCTCCCTGTAAACACTGAAAACTAGATCTTTTCAATGTGTGTCTCGTTTTAGCAGGACACTATCAATTTTAAATTCACGAAAAACTGCTCTGGTGAAGAGTATAAATAAAAGTAAGTTGAAATAAAAACAAAACTTAAATTTAATGTTACATTTTCCTCCTTAAAAAGCAAAAAGTAAAATAACAAAAATACCGAACTCACATGAAAATTCAAAACGGAAAGTCCCTAACTAAATGGCAAAATCAAAAACTCAAACACACCAAACGAACTGTCATATTCCCGACTTGGCACAGGGATTTTCCAATGTAGAAAATGGTGGATAATACCTAGTTTTATACCAAGCTAAACCTCTCACTTGTATGACAGTCGCATACAATTCCATTATATTGACAACGATAAGTGATACACAATAGGTAAAAATGTCAGAAATAGGGTCATCATTGTGTGTTAATCTTAATCATTATAAAAAACAAACGAATATGTCAACAAAGAAACAGAAAAAGGCATATAGACAAAGCACATTAACAAAAATGAAAGACAAGAATACTAAAATTTACCATTGCACAATAACACAATGACGGGATGTATAAGTACCGAGCCACGTCCAATGGATATTACCAAAAATAAACTAAACAGTAGAAGTAATATTCACAAAGACAAATAAAAGAATATTATAACACGTAATTAAGATGATAAACAACGTCAGTACCTATAATCTATAATCAAGACCATCGTGTATTATTTGTGAAGTTGATACGGAATATTTATCAACAAGGTTTGGTATCTTCCGATGAACTATTTTTTTTTTTTTTTACGAAAAAGAACGAGACGTTCTTTGACATACCCCTGGTTCATCAACTTTCTGCCCAGACACTGGTCACCTTTTACAAAGTCTGAGTAGCAGCTGCAAGATCTTGAATACCGAATGAGTTGCAAAATGCATATCCCATATGCAGGTGAAGTTGGTATATTGCTACTGAGGTGGGGGAAATAATAATTTCAAAATTAAACTCGTCTCGTTTGTCATAGATTCTGGTACCGAGATGACCACGTATGTCAAATTTGAGGTATAAGACTTAAAATGAGGTGGAGGAAGCCGTGTCTGTTGTTTCTTTAATTTTTAGTTCGAGAGGATATATTAATGGAACCCAATCAGAAAAGTTTGGATTGCTAATGGAAAGAACATCATCAATATATAGATATAAGGAGTTACTAACACATTTGAAGGAGGTTCTGGGCGATCGGCTGTGTATGAAAATAACATACTAAAGAATTTTACCTAAACACTTGATTGTACTATTCAGTGTAAAGACCAATAAGTATTTTTGTTCATTTGTTTTATAATTTGTTGTAAATACTAAATGGGAAACTGAATAAGATTTTGGTTATTGCATTTGTTATTCATAATAAAGATTATTCCATAATGTGACAAATGTGACTGTGATATCACTAATTTATATAGTAAAATTTAAAAAATTACAAAAAAAAAAATGGAAAATCCCATTTTAAAAAAAAAAATTTCCAAAAGAAATTGTTTTCAATAAAAAAATTTTTAAACAAAAAATTTTTTAAAAGAAAATTTTAAATTTTAAAAATAAATTTTAAAAAGTTTTTTTTGAAACAAAGGGTAAAAATTTTTTTTTTTAAAAAAAAAAAATGGTTTCCCTTTAACGATTTTTTTTGGTTTTTTGAGGTTTCAAATTTTTTAATTTTTTTTAAAAATTTTTTAAAAAAAGGAAAAAATTTTTTTTTTTTTGGTTTTTATGGTTTATTTTTTAAAATTAATCCCTTTTTTTGCCCCCTTTTTTAAAAATAAAATAAAACATTGAAAATTTTATATTTATTTTTTCCAAAAACCCTTTAAAAATTAAAAGTTAAAACAAATGTTTTGGGTTTTATTTTTCCGGGTTTTTTTTGGTAAACTTTTATTTTTTTCCAATTTAAATTTTTAAATTTTAAATTTAAAGGTTTTTACATAAGGTTAAAAAGGAAATTTTTAAAACAAATTTTATAAAATTTCTTTAAAAAAGGGGCCTTTTTTGGGGTTTTTTTTTTCAAATTTACAATTTGGGTTTTTTCCGGGTTTTTTTTTAAATAAAATTTTTCCAGTTAAAATTTTGGGAATTTAAAATTTTAAAAACTTTAAAATTTTGGGTTTTTAAGAAGAATAAATTTTTTCCTTAAAAAAATTTTAATCCCAAACTTTTGGTCAAAGGAAAATTTTTCTTTTAAGGAAAAGGGGTTTTTTTTGGGGGTTAAAATTTTTCCCCGGGGTGAAATTTTTAAAAAATAAAATTTTTTAAAAAGGGGTTTTATTTTTAAACTTTTAAAGCTTTTTTAAAAAGTATTTTTTCTTTTTTAAAATTTGGGTTTTAATTTCTAATTTTAAAAGTTTTAAAGAAATTTTTATTTTAAAAAAAACCCCGGGGTAATTTTAAGTTTAAAATTTTCAAAAATTTTTAAAAACAAATCAGGGTTTTTTTAAAATATTAAATTATTATTTTTTTTCCCAAAAAAAGTTTTAATATAACACACCAAAAATTTTAAAAAATTTAATTTTAATGAAATTATAAACCTTTTAAAGTTTAAAGTTAAAAAAAGGGAAAAGTTATAAATTCAAAATTTTTTTGGGAAAAAATTTTACTTCCCTTTAAAAAATTTTTTCAAAAGTTTTGAATATAAAAATAAGGGGAATAAAATTTGGAAAAAAACAAAAAAATTTAAAAAAGGAATAAAATTTACAAAAATTTTAATTTTGGAAATTTTTTTTAAATTTTAAAAAAGTTTTTAAAAAAAAAAAAAATTTTTTTTTAAAATTTTTTAAAACAAAATTTTTTTTAAAAAGGGTTTAATTATTAAAGTCAAATTTTTGTTTAAAAAATTTTTAAAAAAAACTAATTTTGTTAAAATTTTTTAAATTAATTCAATTTAAAATAGTTTAAATTATTTTTCCCAAATTTTAAAAACGGAAATTCAAAAAGATTTCTTTAAAAAAATACATAAAAAACAAATTTACTTTTACAAAAATTTAAGAACAAATCTTTAATTTTAACCAAAAGAAAACTAAAAATAATTTTCATAAATAAATTTGGTATAAAATTTTTTTAAAAAGTTTATTTTAAAAAGAAAAAAAATAAAAATTTTTTTAAAAATTTTAAAAAAAAAAAAAATTTTAAAAATTATAAAAATTTAAATAAAAAAAATTTTTTTAAAATTTTAAAAAAATTTTAAACAAAAAAAAAAAAAAAAAACTTTTTAAATAAAACAATTTGGTTAATTTTCAAACCCTTTATAAATTTGGGAAAAAAAAATTTAAACATCCGGCAAAAAAAAAATAATTGAAAAATTTAAAAACCTTTGAAAAAAAAAATAAAAAAAATAGAAATATGAAAAATAAAATTTTTTCCCCTTTATAAAATTAAAAAACAAAAAGAAATTTTAAAATTTTCCCCAAAGGAAAAAAAAAAAACCCCACAAAATTTTTTAAATGACCAAAAAAAGCTTTTTTGAATTTTTTGTTGAAAATTTAAAAAAAATTTAAAAAACCCTTAAAAAAAGGGCCTTTGAAAAAGAATTACGGAAATTAAATTAAAAATTTTAAAAATTTTTTAAAAAACCCTTTGCAAAAATTTAAAATTCCTTGAAAAAGTAATTTAAATACTTTTAAAAGAAAATTTTAAAATATGATTTTTTAAAAACAAAAAAAATTTAAACCAATTAAAGAAAAACATCCTTTCCTTTTAATTTTTTAAAATAAACCCAAAAATAAATTATTGTTTACAAATGTAAAAATTTAATTTCCCTTTTATTTTTATTTTAAATTAAACTTTAAAATTAAAAAAAAAATTTAAAAATTTACAGTAATAAGAAAATTTAAAAAAAGGGAAATTAAAAAAATATAAACCCAAAGGAAAAAAAAAAAAAAAAAAATTTAAAGTAAATCAAAATTTTAAAAAAAACAAAAATTTTTAAAATTAAAAAATTTTTACAAATTAAAAACCCTTTTGAAATCAACTTTCACAAAATTTAATTTTTAAAATTAAAGGAAAAAAAATTTTTTTAAAAAATTTTTGAAAAAATCCCGGAAAAAAAAAAAGGGAAAAAAAAATTTAAAATTACCAAATATTTGGGAAAAGGTTTAAAAATTTTTTCGAAATTAACTTAAAATTTAAAAAAAAATTTAAATACAAACCCCAAATCCCGAAAATTAATTTCCCATTTGTAAAAAAATTTAAAAGGGGAAAAAAAGTTTAATTTTTTTTAATTTAAAATTAAAATTTTAAAAAATTTTTAAAATCAAAAAATTTAAAAAAATTTTGTTATCTTGGGTTAATAAAAATTATGTTCTTCTTTCCGTTTTTTTAAAATAATTTTTATAAAAAATGTTCGTTTATCCTTAATGGGTTTAGGGGAAAATTATTCGAAATTTATTTCCTTTTTTTAAACAAAAGGGAAACCTTTTTAAATTTCGTTGGAATTTGGTTTTTTCCCCAAAAAATTTGGGATTTAAAATTGAAAATTTTTTTGTTTTTAAAAAAATTAAAAGAAAAAAAAATTTTTGTAAAAAAAATTAAAGGGAAAAAATTTAAAAAAACCCCCTTTAAAGAAATTTTAAAAAATCCCAAAAATGAAATTGGCAATAAAACGTGGGGTTTTTTTTTAACCCCTTTTAAAAGAAAAAAGTTTTGAAAATTTTTCATTTTTCCCCCTTTTTTTTTGCCCAAAATCAAAATCCTTTTAAAATAAAAAAACCCAAAATTTAAAAGAAAATTTTATAAAAAACAAAAATTTTGAAAAAAAATTATAGGAAAAATTTCATTTTTAAAATTTTAGTAAATTTATTTAAAATTTTTTTTTGAAAAGGAAAAAAACCTTTTTTAAAATTATATTTAAAAGAATTTTGGGAGTTTGAAACAATATTGCTTAAAAAAAAACCTTTAAAAATTAAAATCAAAATCCCCCGAAAATCAAAAAAATCTTAAAATGAAAATTTTTCAAAAATTTAAAACAATTTTAATCGTTTTTTTAAAAAATTTTCCAAAAATCAAATAGCCAAAGGGAATTTTAAAAAAATATAAATTAAAAAAGAAAAAAAAAAAAACCCAAAAAATTGGTTGGGTTTGTCATGAAAAGTTTAAATTTGGGAAATTTTCCCCCTTTTTAAAAATGTGAAAATTATTAAACAAAAGTTTCCCTAAAAAAAAAATGTTTTTAAAAAATAAAAATTTAAAATAAAAAAAACATTCATTAAACTTTTTTAAAAAACCGGGAAAAATTGAAAATTATTTATCCAACAAAAAGAAAAATTTTCCAATCCTATTTACAAATTTTTTAAAAAATTCCCTTTTTGGCCCCCTTTTTAAATTAAATTAAACTAAAACTTTAAACCCTTTACAAATTTAAAAAGTAATTCCCAAAACTTAAAAATTAAAAAAAAATTTTAAAAAAACCCAATTTTAAACCCTTTTGCAAAAATTTATTAAAAATTTTTTCTCAAAAAACCCAAAAAATTTTTTTAAAATTTTAACCCTTTTTAAAAAATTTGGGATTAAAATTATTTATTTTTTTTCCCTTTAAAGAAATTTTAAAAATTTTTTTGGAAAATTTAAAATGGGATTTCTTTTCACTATTTGTAAAAAATGAAAACAACAAAATGGGTTTTTAAAATTTTTTAAATTAAAATTTTTAAACTTTTAAAATTTAAAGGGTTTTAATTTTTTGGGAAACTTAAATTTAAAATTTGGGGTAACTTTATAAAAAATTAAATTAAACCCCCAACCCTTTTCCTTGGTTTTAAAACTTTACCAAATTTAAAAAAAATTTCAGCCCAAATTTAATTTATTCTTTTCAAAAAGGGGTTTTAAATTCCCGGGGAACCCCTTTTTAAAAAAATTCAAAAAAACCCAAAAAAATTTTTTAAATTGCAACAAATTTTAGGCCCTTTAATTTTTCCCTAAAACCCAATTTGTCCCTTTTCGCCCCTTTTTTTAAATACCCAAAAAAAAATTTCCGGGAAAATAAAAAGAAAGTTTTCCCTTTTTTAAACCCACAAATTAAAAAATTTTGGGGGGAAAAAATTTAAAAAAGGGTTTTTGTTGGTTTTTTTTTTGCTTTTAGGGAAAATGATTTTGTTTAAAATTTGGGGTTAAATTTAAACCAATTTGAAACCCCTTTTTAAAACCGGGAAAAAATTATTGAAAGTTTTTATTTTGTTTTTAAAAAAACCCCAAAAAAAAAAAAAAAAAATTTTTTAACCCTTTAAGGGTTAAAAAAAACCGGGAAAATTAAAAAATTTCCTTAAATTTCGGTAAAATCCCCTTTTAAAACCCCGGAAAATTTAACAACGGGGTTTCCCGATTTTCGGCTTTAATTTAAATTTTTTTTCCCTTTTTAAATTTCCCTCCCTTTTTTTTTTTTATTTTTGGGTCCTTTTTCCAAAGGTTTTATCGGGTTTTTGGGCAAAATTAAAAAAGGGGAAAAAAAAAAATTTCCCTTTTTTAAAAATTTGGTTTAACGTTCTTAAACCCGAAAAGGAAAAATTGGCCTTTATTTTAATTTCCAATTTTAATTGGCCCTTTTGTTAAAAATTGCCATTCTTAAAAATTTTGGTTTTAAATTAAAAAAAACTTTTTTTTTAAATTTTACGGGAAAAATTAAAGAAAATTCATAAAAATTTCCCCCAAAAAATCCCTTTACAAACCAAACCCGGTTTTTTTTTTCTATTTGTTTTTTTGTTTAACCCGGGAATTTGGGGTTTCCAACTGTTTAAAAAATTTGGAAAAAAAACCGGTAAATTTTGGGTTTTCAAATTTTCCCAAATTTTTCCCAAATTTTTTAACTTTCATTTTAATGGGTTTTAAAAAGTTATTTAAACCCTACATTTGGCGGTTAACCCAATTTTAAATTCAAAGGTCTTTTTAAAAAATTTCTGTTTTTATTTAATTTTTTTTTAAAATTTTCTTTTCTTATTTTTAGTTTTATTTAAATTTTTTTAAATTTAAAATTGGATTTTTCAAAAAAAACCTTTATAAAGGTTTTAATGGTCCACCAAAACTTTTTCTTTTTTAAAAAAAAATTTAAAAGGGACAAAACCCCTCTTTTTTTTAAAAAAAAGTACCTTTGAAACCCCTTTTTTTTTCCAATGGGTTTTTTTAAATTTGAAAATTGTTGCTTTTTTTTTGGTTGGGTTTTTGTAAAAAAAGGCAACCCAAAAAAAATTTTTAAAAAAAAATTTTTTTTAAATTTTTTTGGTTTTTAAATTTATTTTTTTATTTTTATATTTTTTCCTTTATTTATGTTCACGAAAATACAAGTTTTCACCAATCCACGAAAATTGGTACCTACGAAAGTAAATGAACCCACAGTATAGTGAACGTTAATGAATATTTAGGAAATGCATTATACACTTTGATAATGTTTAAACACAAATATAACAGAAAGGCAAAAGATACAAAGGCACATTCAAACTAATGAATCAAAAATATACTGACACCGTCATGGCAAAAAAGAAAAGTATCAACAAACCAAACAACAGATACAAACCACAACATAGCTATGTAATTCGTAAAATATAACATTAATATGTAAATCGAATTGTTACTTGAAGTCTGATTTAAAATTTAATCTCACAGCTGAACCCGATACGCGTATTTTAAGTCGAACTGTGTCTTGCACTTAAAAATCACAATGTTAAACAGATGGGCACATTTGTCAATGTAATGTGTCTTGCACTTACAATCACAATGTTAAACAGTTGGGCACATTTGTCAATGTAATGTGTCTTGCACTTACAATCACAATGTTAACTAGATTTGCCATTGCAAGCAATAGCGGATGTCACCCGCCCCCATTGCCACTAAGCGGCAGCCATTTTGAAACATTTTAAACAGTGAATGCACATAAATATATTGCTATACATCTTTCTATCAATTTTCAGAACATTTAGAGCATTTTGAAATTTTTGAAATTTTTTCTGTTTCCATGACAACAGGAGCCATTTTGGAAATTCCAATGTCAAAAGTATCATCTTTACTTGCCAGTTAACATTATCATAAAGTTTCAGTGAATTTGGAGCATTTTGAAATTTTAGACATTTTTGAATTTGTGCCGTTTCCATGGCAACAGTGATCGTTTCCAAAATTTCAAAGATGGATGCCATATTGGCACGTGACAGGAACATTCCATGAAAGAATCACGGTATTTGACCTACCATTTTAAGTAAATGCTTCTTAAAGAATTTTCCCATAGGGTCCAATGTTAAAACTTTGTCTCCGGTTTCCATGGCAACGGCGGCCATTTTGGAAATTCCAAAGTCAAAATGCCACATCTACATCTGCCAACTAACATTTGTAAAGTTTCATTAAGTTTGGAACACTTTCTTATTTTTCGCATTAGTGCTGTTTCCATGGTAACGGTGGCCATTTTAAAATTCCGAAGATGTCCTGCATAACTTTAGATGGTGGACCTCATTATGTTAACCATTCACTAGGTTAAGATTGGTGCACTAAACTCCCAGAAACGCTTCGGACAAAATAGGTGGAAGAAAATAATAATAACTAGATTTGCCATTGCAAGCAATAGCGGATGGCACCTTCCCACATTGCCACTAAACTGCAGCCATTTTGAAAATTTGAAACAGTATTTACACATAAATACATTACAACATATTTGTTTGTAAATTTTTAAAAAGTTTTGAGAATTTTTCAATTTTCACATTTTGCAGTTTCCATGGCAACGGCGGTCATTTTGGAAATTTCAAAGTCCAAAGTCTTATCTTTACTTACCATTTACCATTTATAATGAGTTTCATTAAGTTTGGAGCATTTTGAGATTTTTGGACATTTTGCTGTTCCCATGGTAACGGTGTCCATTTCGAAAATTCCAACAACAGTTTCAACATTGACTAATATGCCATGTTATATATTCATGAAATTTGTTTCAGTTTGATCTTATATTCCTTAAGAAAATGCTGCTTTGATGTTTTTTCCCATAGGATCAATGTAAAACTTTTCTCCAGTTTCCATTTTGAAAATTCCAAGTACTGTTGGTACCTCAGGGCACCACTGCCAATATTTACATAAACTTTCAAGAGTTTGCCTCTTATAACGAAAGATTTAGAATTTTTTATTTTTTACATTTTGCTGTTTCCATGGCAACGACGGCCAATTTGAACCTTTTCAATGTCTCTTGCACAACTTGACTTAGTGGTCCACATTATGGTATAGTTCCATCAACATTGGTCTGACCAATTCCGAGAAATAGTGTGGACAAAATGTGTGGAAGAATAAAAATAATAACAAGTAATCCTGTGTTAGGATGCTAACACAAAAGTCGCAAAACGGCCCCAACCATTGTTCTGCTGTTTCCATGGTAACGGCAGCCATTTTGAAATTTCAAAGTCGGATATCACATCTACACGTGACAGGTCACATTACTTACAAGTTTTATAAAAATTGGACCAATTTTCAAATTTAGGCATTCGTGTTTCCATGGTTACGGTTGCCATTTTGGAAATTCTGAAATCAAATGCCACATCTACATAAGACAGTCAACATTCGTGTAAAGTTTCATTAAGTTTGAAGCATTTTGAATTTTTGACATTTTGCAGTTTCCATGAAAACGGCAGCCATTTTGAAAATTCCAAAGTGGATGGCACATCTACATGACAGGTCACATTACTGTCAAGTTTCATAAAGATTGGACCAAATCTAGATTTTTCGCATTTTGTTGTTTCCATGGCAACGGCGGCAATTTTGGAAATTCCAAAGTCAATTTCAAATCTACATACACTCGTTAAGATCTCTGTAAAATTTCATTAAATTTGAAGCTTTTAAAAATTCCACATTTTGCAGTTTCCATGGTAACGGCGGCCATTTTAAAATTCCAAAGTCAAATTACAGCTACATATGGTGCTACCTGTAATAATCTATGATTATATAACATAAAAAGTACATAGGAATAATTCAACACTATCAGATGACTAATCACATGACTATTGTTCTAGAATGTTCCATGAAAATTGACCCCTAAAATAATGCCAAGATGACCCTGGGCTGAAATAAAAATGTGGAATGGACACCTGGACATCGGTCTCTTGTATTACACAAAACTTAAAGGTTCTACCAGTAACGAATCAATAGTTGAAAATGACCCCACCCATGTTCCAGCCCCAAAAAGTGCCAAGTTGACCCCATTTGAAATAAAAATAGCGAATGCACACCTAGGGATACTACCCCAACATCATACCAAATATAAAGTTCCCATCATTTAAGGCTTGGAAGAAAATGGTCGGACAAATTAGGGTTAAGAATAATAATAATAATAATAATAATAATAATAATAACAAGTAATCCTGTGTTAGGATGCTAACACAAAAGTCATAAAACGGCCCCAACCATTGTTCTGCTGTTTCCATGGTAACGGCAGCCATTTTGAAATTTCATAGTCGGATAGCACATCTACACATGACAGGTCACATTACTTACAAGTTTCATAAAAATTGGACCAATTTTCAAATTTAGGCATTCGTGTTTCCATGGTTACGGTGGCCATTTTGGAAATTCAAAGTCAAATGCCACATCTACATAAGACAGTCAACATTTGTGTAAAGTTTCATTAAGTTTGAAGCATTTTGAATTTTTGACATTTTGCAGTTTCCATGGTAACGGCAGCCATTTTAAAATTCCAAAGTCGAATTACAGCTACATATGGTGCTACCTGTAATAATCTATCATTATATAACATAAAAAGTGCATAGGAATAATTCAACACTATCACATGACTAATCACATGACTATTGTTCTAGAATGTTCCATGAAAATTGCCCCTAAAATAATGCCAAGATGACCCCGGATGAAATAAAAATGTGGAATGGACACCTGGACATCGGTCTCTTGTATTACACAAAACTTAAAGGTTCTACCAGTAGCGAATCAATAGTCGAAAATGACCCCACCCATGTTCCGGCCCCAAATAGTGCCAAGTTGACCCCATTTGAAATAAAAATAGTGAATGCACCCTCGGGATACTACCCCAACATCATACCAAATATAAAGTTTCCATCATTTAAGGCTTGGAAGAAAATGGTCGGACAAATTGGGGTTAAGAATAATAATAATAATAATAATAATAATAATAATAATAAACGGGACAAAACATAAAGTCCCCAAAACTCCGTTTTGGCGACTTAATAATAAGAAGAAGAAGAAACGGGACAAAACAATAAGTCTCCAAAACTCCGTTTTGGCGACTTAATAAGAAACGGACAAAACAATAAGTCTCTTAACTAGATTTGCTATTGCAAGCAATAGCGGAGGATGTCACCCTGTACTGGACATTGTCACAGTAGCAGCAACCACTTAAAGTGTACCAAAGTCAAATGGCACATCTATTATACATGGTGGAATTGGCATGTCTTTGATCCCCCTTTTTTTCTCATCCCGTAGAATAGGTTTGAGTTCTATACATAGTTTGGGAATTCTTTAGAATCTAAAATTAGACCCACGCGCGAGGAAGAACGTGGCGTCACGTGATGTGCAAGTATATTATCGTGGACTTAGCATATTTATATTCTTTTAGAGGGACCTTGGACAGACAACATGTGTATATATTGACGGAGCGCCATACTAACTGTTCATTTTGTTCTTTAATAGCTCGCGTATCACACGATACTTGTATCTTATTTTGTACAATTAAATTACACGTTCATCGATTGATATCAGCTAATGTGTATATTTGATTGATTGATCAATACTTTGTATAGCCTAAAATTACACATGTTGCATGGGTTTATTCGTTGTCTATACGTTTTTGTGCTGTTCAGTGACAAATATCTAACGCACAATTTTACACGTACATTGTAGGATTGAGAAAAATACTCTATTTCCTCTTCTTACATCAGAAAAAATGAATGGCAAATGAGTTATTCTAACACTAGATTTGCTATTGCAAGCAATAGCGGAGGATGGCACCCCGTACTGGACATTGTCACAGTAGCATCAACCATTTTGAGTGTACCAAAATCAAATGGCACATCTATTATACATGCAGGAATCGGCATTTCTTAATTCCCCCTTTTTCTCTTCTGTAGAATGAGTTTGAGTTCTATACATAGTTTGGGAATTCTTAAGAATCAAAAATTAGACCCACGCGCGAGGAAGAACGTGGCGTCACGTGATGTGCAAGTATATTATCGTGGACTTAGCATATTTATATTCTTTTAGAGGGACCTTGGACAGACAACATGTGTATATATTGACGGAGCGCCATACTAACTGTTCATTTTGTTCTTTAATAGCTCGCGTATCACACGATACTTGTATCTTATTTTGTACAATTAAATTACACGTTCATCGATTGATATCAGCTAATGTGTATATTTTAGCAGGTGTGTAATTCACGGATGTGTACTGTAATGCAAGTACAGAAATGTCACTAATATGTACTCTTAGTGTTTCTCTCTCTGTCGGTGGCGATTTTCTCTTCACAGCACGATTTTGTATAGAATAGAAGCACGTTAAATTATATATTTTTTCTTCTAGCATATTCTAGAAGATGTTTTGCAGTACAGATTTGTATTTGATCGTATGCACATACTCTTGATAACGGAATTTTGCCTCAAATTTACGAGGTGTTTTATATATAAAAAGAAGATGTGGTATAATTGCCAATGAGACAACTCTCCGCAAGAGACCAAATGACACAGAAATTAACAACTATAGGTCAATGTACGGCCTTCAACAATGAGCAAAGCCCATACTGCATAGTCAGTTTATGTTTGTATTTTTGTTGTTTCCATGGCAACGGCGGCCATTTTGAAAATTCAAAGACAAATAGCAATTCTGCACATCTCAGTTGACATTTCAGTGAAGTTTTATCAAGTTTGGGGCATTTTGAAATTTCTGAAATTTTTGAAATTTTGGCTGGTTTCCATGGTTACAAAGACCATTCTCAAAATGTAATGACAGATGCCACATTGGTACATGGGAGGAACATACCATCAAAGTTTAAATGGATTTGACCTACCATTTTAAGAGAGTAAAGGCTACTTTAAGGTTTTGAAGCATTTTGACCTTTTTGCATTGTTTCCATGGTAACGGCAGCCATTTTGGAAATTGCAAAGTCAAACTGCTGTTGCATATGGTGCTACCATTATAATATACCATCATATAACATTTCATGTCTCTAGGATTAATGCAACACTGATGTTCTAGAATGTTCCATGAAAATTCACCCCTCAAATTATGCCAAGTAGACCCCTACTGAAATAAAAAGTTCCATGTTGAAGCAGACATGTGTCTCTTAATATTCATAAAAGTAATCATAATTCCATCTACTCTACATACAGTAACAAATTTAAGAAATGTAAAATAAATTTGACCCCACCCATCTTTGAGCCCCTAACTATGCCAAGATGACACCCTGGTATCATGAACATTTGGTTCTGCAACCCCATCATGCAGACCCATACCCAGAAAAATATAAAGTTTCCATCCTCTATAGCTTCCAAGAAAATGGTAGGACAGTTTAAGGGTTTAGAAAAGAAGAATAAGAATAATAATAATAAGAAACGGACAAAACAATAAGTCTCCAAAACTCCGTTTTGGCGACTTAATAATAATAACGGGACAAAACAATAAGTCTCCAAAACTCCGTTTAAGCGACTTAATAATAAGAAACAGGACAAAACAATAAGTCCCCAAAACTCCGTTTGGCGACCTAATAATAGGGAAAAAGAAACCGAGGAAAAATATATGTCACCCGACATTGTCGATCGGGTGACATAAAAAAAAAGAATCGAACAATAACAGTATGTCACCCAACTCCGTTGAGGGTGCCATAATAAGAAAAAAAAAGAAACGTAGAATAACAATATGTCACCCCAACTCCGTTGAGGGTGCCATAATAATACGCAAAAGCGAATTAAAGGTATTTTCTTTCAGAAATTCAACGGAAAAGATATGTGTATTGATTGATTGATGGTTTGTGATCATGATTGATCAATTGATTGACCGTTTGTTTGATTGATTGATTGATTGATCGATCGAATGATTGACAGTTTGTAAAAATGGTGAGGGGACGTTTTTTTTTTCAAATGAGTTATTCTAACACTAGATTTGCTATTGCAAGCAATAGCGGAGGATGGCACCCGTACTGGACATTGTCACAGTAGCATCAACCATTTTGAGTGTACCAAAATCAAATGGCACATCTATTATACATGCAGGAATCGGCATTTCTTAATTCCCCCTCCCCTTTTTCTCTTCTGTAGAATGAGTTTGAGTTCTATACATAGTTTGGGAATTCTTAAGAATCTAAAATTAGACCCACGCGCGAGGAAGAACGTGGCGTCACGTGATGTGCAAGTATATTATCGTGGACTTAGCATATTTATATTCTTTTAGAGGGACCTTGGACAGACAACATGTGTATATATTGACGGAGCGCCATACTAACTGTTCATTTTGTTCTTTAATAGCTCGCGTATCACACGATACTTGTATCTTATTTTGTACAATTAAATTACACGTTCATCGATTGATATCAGCTAATGTGTATATTTTAGCAGGTGTGTAATTCACGGATGTGTACTGTAATGCAAGTACAGAAATGTCACTTATATGTACTCTTAGTGTTTCTCTCTCTGTCGGTGGCGATTTTCTCTTCACAGCACGATTTTGTATAGAATAGAAGCACGTTAAATTATATATTTTTCTTCTAGCATATTCTAGAAGATGTTTTGCAGTACAGATTTGTATTTGATCATATGCACATACTCTTGATAACGGAATTTTGCCTCAAATTTACGAGTTGTTTTATATATAAAAGAAGATGTGGTATGATTGCCAATGAGACAACTCTCCGCAAGAGACCAAATGACACAGAAATTAACAACTATAGGTCAATGTACGGCCTTCAACAATGAGCAAAGCCCATACTGCATAGTCAGTTTATGTTTGTATTTTTGTTGTTTCCATGGCAACGGCGGCCATTTTGAAAATTCAAAGACAAATAGCAACTCTGCACATCTCAGTTGACATTTCAGTGAAGTTTTATCAAGTTTGGGGCATTTTGAAATTTCTGAAATTTTTGAAATTTTGGCTGGTTTCCATGGTTACAAAGACCATTCTCAAAATGTAATGACAGATGCCACATTGGTACATGGGAGGAATATACCATCAAAGTTTAAATGGATTTGACCTACCATTTTAAGAGAGTAAAGGCTACTTTAAGGTTTTTGAAGCATTTTGACCTTTTTGCATTGTTTCCATGGTAACGGCAGCCATTTTGAAATTGCAAAGTCAAACTGCTGTTGCATATGGTGCTACCCATTATAATATACCATCATATAACATTTCATGTCTCTAGAATTAATGCAACACTGATGTTCTAGAATGTTCCATGAAAATTCACCCCTCAAATTATGCCAAGTAGACCCCTACTGAAATAAAAAAAGTTCCATGTTGAAGCAGACATGTGTCTCTTAATATTCATAAAAGTAATCATAATTCCATCTACTCTACATACAGTAACAAATTCAAGAAATGTAAAATAAATTTGACCCCACCCATCTTTGAGCCCCCCTAATTATGCCAAGATGACACCCTGGTATCATGAACATTGGGTTCTGCAACCCCCATGATGCAGACCCATACCCAGAAAAAATATAAAGTTTCCATCCTCTATAGCTTCCAAGAAAATGGTAGGACAGTTTAAGGGTTTAGAAAAGAAGAATAAGAATAATAATAATGAAACGGGACAAAACAATAAGTCTCCAAAACTCCGTTTTGGCGACTTAATAACTAGAATTGCCATTGCAAGCAATAGCGGATGTCACCCTTCCCCATTGCCACTAAGTGGCAGCCATTTAAAAAATTGACATTGAATGCACATGTATATATGCATAACGTTATATCTTTCTGTAAATTTTCAGTACTTTCACAGCATTTTTAAAAGTCACGTTTTGACGTTTCCATGGTAACGGCAGCCATTTTGAAAATTTCATAGTCAAAGTTGTATCAACACTTGCCAGATAACATAAATGTCAAGTTTCATTAAGTTTGGAACATTTTCAGATTTTTGACTTTTGCCGTTTCCATGGCAACGGTAGCCATTTTGGAAATTCCAACGCCAATTGCCGCTTCCACACATGCCAGTCAACATTATGGTGAAGTTTCATTAAGTTTGAAGAATTCTGAAATTTTGAAATTTTGCTCCTGTATCCATGGTAACATAGTAGTTCCAATGATTGCCAAAATCATTCAAAACATGTATATAGTGGACAACTATATTGTATAAAATTTGATGATTTTAAGTTGAAGCATACCAAAATTATTCACCAAACCCTGAAGTTTTTGGAGCATTTTGACCTTTTGCATTGTTTCCATAGTAACGGCAGACATTTTGGAAATTCCAACGCCAAATTCCACATCTACCAATGTTGCTAATCGTTACTATGAAGTTTCAAAAATTTGGAGCATTTTGATATTTTTGAAATTTTGGTGTAGTGTCCATGGCAACATAGTAGTTCCAATGATTGCTAAAATCATCCAACACCAGCATACAGTGGGCACCTACATGGTATTAAAATATAATGATGATAAGTTTAAGCATCTCCAATAAATTCACCAAAACAAAAAGTGGATTTTTCACATTTGTTCCGTTCCCATGGTAACGGCAGCCATTTTATGTTCTTAAGACCTACTGCAACCCGGAATTTTGTGTTCCTCATTATAGTGAACTATCATTAAGATTGGTTCCATTGGCTCCAAAAATTTGCCGGACAAAAAAGGTGGAAGAATAATAATAATAACAAAGAAACAGAAGAAAAGCAATATGTCACCCGACATTGTCGATCGGGTGACATAATAAAAGAACTAGATTTGCCATTGCCAGCAATAGCGGATGGCACCCTTCCCACATTGCCACTAAACTGCAGCCATTTTGAAATTTCAAAATTCCAAATCAAATATCAATCCAGCACATACCTTAATTTACATTATTGTAAAGTTTTATAAAGTTTGGAGCATTTTGAAATTTTAAACATTTTTATGTTTCCATGGTAACGGTGACCATTTCAAAACTCAAAGACAGATGCATCATTGGCACATGCCATGATACATTTACATATACTTGTATTGGGTTTTATTTGATATTCTTTAGAAGAAAATGCAGCTTTAATGTGTTTTCCCATAGGGTCAATGTTAAACTTTCGCCCTGTTTCCATGACAATGGCAGCCATTTTGGAATTTCTAAATATTGTCTGCACATCTAGGCATACCAGGAACATTATCATAAAGTTTCATCCAGTTAGGTCTTATAATGAAAGATTTAGAATTTTGATTTTTTAACATTTTTTAGTTTCCATGGTAACGGTGGCCATTATGCACATTCCAAAGTGCACTTCACAACTTCACATGGTGGTCAACATTATAGCATAGTTCCATCAAGATTGTTCCATCCAATTCCGAGAAATAGCGTGGACAAAAGTGTGGAAGAATAAAATAAAAATAAGAAAAAGAACGGAACAATAACAATATGTCACCCAACTCCGTTGAGGGTGCCTTAAAAAAGAAACGAACAATAACAATATGTCACCCAACTCCGTTGAGGGTGCCATAAAAGAAACGGAGGAAAGCAATATGTCACCCGACATAGTCGATCGGGTGACATAAATAGTTGGCACATTTGTCAATACAATGTATCAAACGTATAATTTGAAGGCCGAGTGGTGATACATGTACAGATTTTCAAAATGTCAGCCTTGAATTTTTTTTTATTTCTCATTATTAACCATTTTTCTCTATTATTCTCTTTTTGCCATGGTAATTAACAACATATGGACATTGGTTAGAATTGTTAATGATGTTAAATTGATGTTTATCATTTAACGAAAATAGAAATTAGACATCTACCAAGTTTCCTATATACATGATATATATAGATCAGAAAAAATCATTATTTCGAAAAACGGAAAGTTTGAAAAATTAAAATAATGAAATCTGAAGCGAGATGATATTCTATTTTTGTTTTAATAAGTTGTAAGGTTAAAAGGGGAGTATCAAACATGCCGAACGTGAAAGGTGTATACCTTCTACTTCTTTGACACAGTCTATTGACAATTTCAAGATACTTTTGTCTGAGGTGGAAATTAACTTTACTAATGAATTTATCAGACAGTATACGTTTCATCTTTTTCGAAGGATTTTATAAAATGGAATCTATGAGGATGCATCTTCAAGATAAAAATTTATTACACTTTACCTAGCCAATAGTTATTTTACTTTTTGAATTGGTTCATGGGATAGTCTTTATGTGTTCATTAATGCCATTACTAACATTGTTTTTATGACATATTTGACGTTTAACTTAGATCAATGCGTCTAAAAATATATATGCATTAAATATTTCATTGCAGGTTTGTTCAGCAGGATACTTTTAGTTGTGTATCTAACTTTTGGATACATCTACAAATATACATGCATATAATATTTCAATGCAGGTTTGTTCAGCAGGATACTTTTAGTTGTGTATCTAACTTTTGGATACATCTACAAATATACATGCATATAATATTTCAATGCAGTTTTGTTTAGCAGGATCCTTTTAGTTTTGTATCTAACGTATGGGAATATTATATGTTCTGGTCTGTGCGTCCATCCGTTACGTTCTAGCTATAAAACTTTTAAATAAAATACTGAATTTTATAATGGTTTATGGAACATGGAAATGTGATACTGTGAAAGAGTGGGAGGCAAGGTGTCTCATTGACATATAGTCTTGTTTCATGTGTTCTTAATATAACTTCAATAATCCTTATCTACCCACTAACAACTTATTAGGTATACTCTGCTTTCAAATAATGCATACTATACTATCAAACGACATTTGTAATGAACACTTATGGTCCTACCAGTCGATACACATGTTCTTATATGTTTGCGTTGCACATGGTCGTGATCTTCTGCACTCCATGGGAAAAAAAGCGAAAAAATTACTGCATTGTGCATCGGAATCTTATCATCTTGTTTTTTGTATGTTTCTTACTTATGACAAATGCACTTCAATGTAGTTTTTTACAAATTTGCTGACCCCTATAAAATGTAGATCATTAAACATGTTTAAATGAATTATATTATATAAGGTAATAGACTTCAAGGTATTCAAAGATTTTACCTGGATATTTCTTTATTATTTGGACTAATATATAATTTTGTAACTGTCATTTCCGTTTAACAAAACCAATCATTAAAAAGGTGTATTTTGCTTTGTTAATCTTGCTTTGGTTTATCGCATATCTGTTCAAAACTGGATGTTTATGCGATTCATAAGGTCGTTTTTTCATTATGGTTTCCTTTTGATTGTGAAACGATATTTTTGTTTTATCAAAAAACCTTTTTGGGTTTTGTTTAATAGTTTAGCGGAACCCATTCTTTTTCTATAGGAATCCTTTACAATTCCTTAAATGTACACATCGTTTATTCGTATATATACGAGTTGACACGGAAAATATATAACCCTTACAAAATTCATCAGAAAGAATAATGAATTAAAGACAAAAACTTTTATTTCTTTTCAGAAAATTAGCCTTCTACATACCCCCATCCCCGTACACACATATCCACAAAAAAAAAAAAAAAATCAATATAAAAAAAAAGGAGATGGAACATCTGATAACGAAGAAACAAATAAGTATGCAACATGTAAAATAGTGGAACGTTCATGTGCAACGTATACTGGAATAATTGTAACAATAACACAAATCAATCATTTGATAGGTAATAAATTGTGATCATATGATAGAGAACATTTAGACAGGAGAACTACCCCGATTTTTCGGTTTGGTTCGTGTTGCTCAGTCTTTAGTGTTCTATGTTTTGTTTTGTATAATGTTTTGGATAGTGATTCGTTTGTTGCCATGGCATTGTCAGTTTGTTTTCGACTTATTAGTTTGTATATTCTGTTGGTATCCCTTCGACTCTCTGTTCCAAAATTGGCCAAATTAATGAGTGTATAACTATTGAATATTGATAAGTGGTTATATAGCATTTTTCATATCACACCTCATATCTGCTAGAAACTTCCATATTGGCCAAAGGGCATTTGATCAGAATGCTTATATGGGTGGTCAAGGGTTGATACAAGGTTTAATGTAGAAAATACCATATCACAACCTATTTATCATATACTTCAATAAGGATAAGGCAACAGCACATACATGGTTTCATTTCACAAACAGTGTTTTTCTCATATGCGCCAAGATATCAAATAAGACGAAAGGGAGTCGCTTGCTACATATCGATATTCTGTGACGATAATTTTAGAAGGCGGGTGACACTAAGACGATTTCTGAAGACTATGGTCGTAGATAATGCTTAGGTTCCTGTTTTACACTGGCCCCACGGATCATAACTAAATCTCGCATTTTCACAGTATCACATAGTAAAAGTATTAATTTAAAAGTCAACTTCTGAAGTAAAAGGTATCTTAATAAAAGCTATATATCTGCTACATGTTGTGTTATTTCAGAGAAACTTCCCAAAAGCCAAAAAATTCAGTATGCAACAAATGGAAAGCGTATTGTACAAATCCAGAAACTGGAGATATGCTTTAAAGTGACGTTTAAAATGCAATTCGCAGATCATGCCACTCATTAACTAAATTTGGACAAGAATTGCAATACAATTAAAATTGTATTAGTATCTTTACTATAAAATATAGTGGTCAAAATATACTACAATAAAAACATAATAAGTACACGATACTATAAACAAAGCTATCCATAAGGAAAGTTTTTCGTACTAATTAATATGCATTTCAGCTTAACAATAGTACACAGAGTTCATATTTAACAATTAGCTGAGGATCTGTGACAATATACAGATCAACTTGTTCGTTATGAGGTTACACGTTATTATAATTATTTATCTTTTGTACATAACCTTGGTGGAAGAATTCTGAGTAAAAAGAATACTTCCGGTTTCAAAGTTGCCATACTCCTTTATTTATGTATCAGTTTTGCTTGTAGATGTTGTCAATGTATTCATCAAGCAAGTGTATAGATAAATTTGACAATTCACTTCCTCCTCCATTGAGAATTTGCATCAACCTTGTTTTCCGTTGAATTCTTTTCTGTTTAAATACTATATTTATACCTGTAGGTCTGTACCTTGTTGTAATTCTAGCCGTAAACCTCCGAGGTGTGTTCGTCACCGCTTATTCACAAAACGTTTAAAATTACCCGATAATTGTTTGCTGAGATGTATCGGTTAATTATAAAATGCAATCTATGAGGATGCATCTTCAAGATAAAGAATTATTACACTTTACCTAACCAATAGTTATTTTACTTTTGAATTGGTTCATGGAATAGTCCTTATGTGTTCATTAATGCCATTACTAACATTGTTTTTATGACATATTTGACGTTTAACTTAGATCAATGCGTCTAAAAATATATATGCATTAAATATTTCATTGCAGGTTTGTTAAACAGGACACTTTTAGGTGTGTATCTAACTTTTGGATACATCAACAAATATACATGCATACAATATTCATTGTGGGGTTTTCAGCAAAACCCTTTTAGTTGTGTATCCAACTGATGGATACGTCTAAAAATATACATGCATATAATATTTCAATGCAGTTTTGTTTAGTAGGATCCTTTTAGTTTTGTATCTAACGTATGGGAATATTATATGTTCTGGTCTGTGCGTCCATCCGTTACGTTCTAGCTATAAAACTTTAAATAAATAAAATACTGAATTTTAATATGGTTTATGGAACATGGAAATGTGATACTGTGAAAGAGTAGAAGGCAAGTTGTCTCATTGACATATAGTCTTCTTTCATGTGTTCTTAATATAACTTCAATAATCCTTATCTACCCACTAACAACTTATTAGGTATACTCTGCTTTCAAATAATGCATACTATAATATCAAACGACATTTGTAATGAACA